>WHVE01000956.1:0-42849 GCA_015178995.1 Trichophaea hybrida
AGGGAGGAAGATGCAGACTCGGAAACAAGGAAGGGAAAAGAAGTTGAGTCGGGAACAGTTTAGTCCAGTGCAATAAGGATGGCAATTGCGCTGGAAACGAAACTCCTTTGTGAGTTAATGCTAGTTTTGGTATTTCGCAGTTTTCTATTTCAAGCGCAGAAATAAAGGAATCTTCTATGGCAAGCAAACATCTTGTTGTGAAATGCTCGCTGAAAATAGAAGACAAAATTATTGATACTCACACTTTGATAGACTGCAGAGCTACTGGAATAGCATTTATTGACAAAGATTTTGTCCGCCATCATCAGTTACAAGAGAAGGAATTAAAAGAATCAAGGGAATTGGAAGTTATAGATGGAAGACCCATCGAGTCAGGAACAATAACAACTATGGCTAAATTGGACTTAGGCATACGCGGACATCAAGAACAGTTACCAGCATTCGGCACAAAGCCAGGTCACTATCCAATCATACTCGGACTACCATGGCTACAACTTCACGACGTCACAGTGAAGTTCCGAAAGAAAAGAATAGGATTCGACAGCAGTTACTGTCAACATCACTGCCAACATCATTCGAGCGTATGGGTATGGGGCAATCATATGGAAACAACAGAACCAAGTAAACCGAAACAGGACATATGCGCAATAGCGGCAGCCCCATTCATAAGACGTAACAAAAAGGAAAAACTCAAGGTATATGCGGGAACCTTATATGAAATCAATAAGGCCCTAGATGTCAAGGACCTTCAAGAGAAACCACTGGAACAGTTGATTCCTAAGAAATACCATGAGTTCCTCCCCCTCTTTGACACAGTAATCGCTGAAAGACTACCTCCATATAGACCATATGACTACAAGATTACCCTCCAAGACGGTTTCACTCCCCGTTCGGACCAATTTACAGCCTGTCAAGAGAAGAATTACAGGTCCTCAGGGAGTGGATTGAAAAGAACTTGTCAAAGGGGTTTATCAGGTCGTCATCATCACCATGTGGAGCGCCAGTTCAATTCGCACCAAATCCAAATGGAGGATTACGGCTATGCATGGACTACAGAGGCCTGAACGAAGGAACAATAAAGAATCGATATCCATTACCATTGACCCAGGAAACCCTGTTACATTGTCAAAAGCCAAGTGGTATACCAAATTGGACGTTCGAGATGCTACAACACGATTCGAATTGCAGAAAGAGACGAATGGAACATGGCGTTCAGAACTCGCTGTGGCCTATTCGAATCCTTGTTATGCCTTTCGGACTCACCAACGCACCAGCATCCTTCAAGGAATTCATCAACGATACCTTCGACTGTTTTTTGGACATCTTCTGCACAGCCTTTTTGGACGACATCCTTATTTACAGTGATAACCTAACGGAACACGAGAAACATGTCAGAGTCATAATGACAACATTGAAGGATGCCGGATCATATCTGAAAGGCGAAATGCGAGTTTCATCAACAGGAAGTCAAGTATCTGGGACTGATAGTTGGGGTAAATGGAATTAAAATGGATCTGGAAAAGGTAACAGCGGTCAAGGAATGGGAAGCACCCGGAAAACTCAAGAAAATCAGGCATTCTTAGGATTCGCCAACTTCTATTGAAGATTTATAAGGAATTACAGCAGGGTGGTCCAACCATTAACAAACTCACCAAAAAGCTAGTACCTTTCCACTGGGTCCCGATCAAAGAGAGCATTTGCTGAATTGAAAGAGGTGTTACAACAGCACCAGCCCTGGCACATTTCGACTACGAAAAGGAAATCGTTTTGGAAACTGATGCATCATGTTACCTGTCCGCTGGAGTACTATCTCAATACGATAATCAGGGGGTCCTTCATCCGGTAGCATTCTTCATCAAGAAACATTCACCTGAGGATGAAAATTACGAAATTTACGACCAGGGGTTGGGAGCCATCGTTAAGAGTTTAGAGCAATGGAGACCGGAATGCAAAGGGTCAGTACATCCAATCAAAATACTGACTGATCACAAGAACCTCGAATACTTCATGACATCTAAGCTACTCAACAGAAGACAAACAAGATGGTCTGAATTCCTGTCAAGATTCAAGTTCAAAATTATATACCGCCCAGGAAAACACGGTCAGAAGTCCGATGCACTCACCAGAATGCCAGGAGATATTCATCTGAAGGGGGGGGCAGAAAAACCCAACACATCGTGCTAAAGACAGAGAATCTTGCTCAGGGAATACAAAAGGGATCGGTGGTAGCGTTCGCGGAAGTTGTCAATTGGGATGAGGAAGAGGTCGGTCCAAAGGAGTTATGGAACTGGATCAAAAACGTTTGCAAAGACTGCCTGTTCGACAGCAGCGAAGGACTGTGTGTCAACGCGATGGAGGTGGTCAACAACGAAGCACCAGATACACTCCAACTGATCAAAGAAGATCACAATACACCAGCGGCCGGACATCCAGAACGAGCAAAAACCCTTGAACTTCTCAAAAGATATCATCAATGGCAAGGAATGAGATCAGATGTGGATAGATACGTAAGGAATTGCCATGTGTGCCAATGTAGCAAGGCATCGCATCAGAAGACCCATGGATGGCTCAAACCACTGGAAGTACCACAACAACCATGGAAAGACCTGAGTATGGATTTCGTGGTGGCATTACTGGAAAGCAAAGGGCACAATGCCATATGGGTAGTGGTGGATAGATTGTCACAAATGAAGTATCTGGTCCCATGCCGGGACAATACTGATGGGAAGAAGCTGGGCGAGATGTTTATACGAGAAGTGTTCAAGTTACATGGCTTACTGAACGATATAGTATCGGACAGAGAACCTCAGTTTGGCTCGGAATTCTGGAGACATGTTTGCGAAAGACTTGGAATCAATTGAAGGTTGTCAACAGCTGTTCATCCACAAACCGACGGTCAAACAGAGTGAATGAACGCCGTTATGGAACAATATCTCAGAGCCTTTGTCAATTATCAACAGGACGACTGGGCACAGTAGTTACCCTGGCAGAGTTTGCGTCAAATAATCACGCCTCGGAAACAACAGGATGGTCACCATTCTTCGGCAATTACGGATTCCATCCAAGAATGACCTTCAGTCATCATCCAGTGCAAAACAGAAAGGATATCAGGGAAGTAAATGCGAACATCCTCTGTCGGAAGATGAACGATATCTTTGAACAGATGAAGGCTGAGATGAATCGAGCACAAGATATTCAAGCGGAACAGGCGGATAAGCACTGACGAGAAGCAGTCGAAATGAAGGTTGGGGATCGAGCATGGCTGGACGCTAGGAATATTGCAACACAACGACCCAGCAAGAAGTTGGACTAGAAACACCTGGGACCATACGAAATTCCGGAAGTCGTCAGTCCATGGGCCTACCATTTACAATTACCGAAGAACCTCCATATCCATCCAATACAACCAATATCCCGTTTGAGGAAAGTTTCAGAGGATCCTTTTTATGGACAGATCGAACAAGCACCACCGCCAGTCATAATAGATGGAGATGAAGAATACGAAGTGGAACGCATCGAGGATTTCAGGGTGTTTCAGAAACAGCTGCAGTATCTGGTCAAGTGGAAGGGCTACGATAAAAGGAGCTGGGATCCAGCAGTCAATGTGGACGGACTTCAAGCCATCGACGTATTCCACACAGAACAACCTGCTAAACCTGGATCAACAGCCTCGTAGGAACTCGGCATATGGGAGGGGGAGCTACCGTCACGGTTGTGTCGTGTAAGGATCGGAGAAAGAGTATGGATCGATGAAGGATATAGGGGAATACGAAGTGAATCAGGTTTCGGTGGAATGAATCAGGTTTCAAAGGAAAGGAATCAGGTTTCGGTGGAAGGAATCAGGTTTCAAAGGAAAGAAAACAGGATTCGGTGGAAGGAATCAGGTTTCGACAGTTGCGTTGTAAATATGGTGTGATGGTTATGACGTGGTTAATGGTTTGAAAGGGTGGTGTACATAGTTGGGTATGGTTTGGATGTATTTTGGAACGAGTGAGTAAAGGTGACGACGGTCGCATTAGTGGTATATAAGGGCCCTGGATTTGCGGAGGATAGGTTTGTTCTTTACTCGTTCTCTAGTCTACAAAACAATCAATAGCTTCGACACCAACCCTTGTTCACATCAGTGATTCCGGATTTCGAGTCTCTAGTTCATTATGCAGTACCCGCGATCACTGCTGCCTCAGTTTGGTTTTTATAACCCCTAGAACTCCGAGCGTTGAAACCTTGACAGATGGTGATAAAAGTAACAGCTGCTTCGGTGATGATAATGCCACATATACTCAAATATACCAGTAAAATCAATTGTCGACTGGTTCTTCTGTCAGGGTTTCAAGGCTCGGAGTTGTAGGGGTTATAAAAATGAAACTAAGTTTCGGAATTGCAACAAGACAAGAGACTCGTAATCTGGAATCACAGAGGTGAACAGAGGTTGGTGCCAAAGCTATTAATTCTTTTGTAGACTAGAGAACAAGTGAAGAACATATCTATCATCTGCAAATCCATCAGCCTTATATACAGCTAACGCGACTGTCATCACCTTAACTCACTTGTTCCAAAATATATCCAGATCTGACCCAACTATGTATGCAACCCTTTCAACCCATGGCTCACATCATAACTATCACACCATATTTACAACGCAACCAACAAAACCTAATTCCTCCCAACAACACCTGATTCTAACCGATGAAACTTGATTATAACCAACAACATCTGATTCTAACAAACAAAATCTCATTGTAACCAACAAAACCTGATTCTAACCAATGAAACCTGATTCTAACTAACAAAACCTAATTCTAACCAACAAAACCTGATTCTAACCAATGAAACCTGATTCCAACCAACAAAACATGATTCTAACCAACCAAACCTGATCCAAACCAACAAAACCTGATTCTAACCAATGAAACCTGATTTCAACCAATGAAACCTGATTTCCCTGGTATTTTACATTCCTTCTTCATCGATTCATACTCCATCTCCGATCCTTATTCGATACAACTGTGACATCGATCAATAAACTCATGAGAACTCATGTTTGGGAGGGGGGAACTACTGTTACCATTGTGAGGATTGGTGACCAAATCAAAATTGATGAAGTGGAATTATATTTTTTTGGCACAAAAACAGGTTTATGTATTACAAGAATAACAAACAGGTTTTTGAGTGACAAAACAGATTTGGAGGGAAAGGAAACAGACTAGGGATAATTGCCAAAGATAATTGGAAAACAACAATGGTTTAACAGCTACATGAGCATGGCAGTTGTAATGGAGGTATATAATGTTTAGTAAGGTTTGGGTAAAAACTAAATGAGTGAGTCAAAATGACAACAGTCGCATTTATTGTATTTAAATGGGAGGGTTTTGATGAGGATTGGTTTGTTCTTGATTCATTCTGTCAAGGTTTCAACGCTCGGAGTTCTAGGGATTATGATAACCAAACTAAGATTTGGAATTGCTGGTATCACAAACAGGACAAGAGACTAGAATTCCAGAATCACAGAAGTGAACAGAGATCGGTGCCAGAGCTATTGAGTGTTTTGTACAATAGAGAACAAGTGAAGAACAAACCTATCCTCTGCGAAACCATCGGCCATATATACAGTCAATGTCACTGTCGTCACTTTTGCTCACTCATGCTAAAATACATTCTAACCTCACCCAATGATGTACACAACCCATTCAACCTGTGGCTCACGCCAGAACCATCATACCATATTTACAATGCAACCAACAAACACTTATTCTTTCCAACGAAACCTGATTCCTTCCAACACAACCTGATTTATTTCAACCAAACCTGTTTCGTTCAAACATAACCTAATTCCTTCCATGCGTTTTGTATATTCTGTATACGCTCCACCGATCATGACTGCCTCTCCGATCCTCACCCGACACAACCGTAATAATAGCTCCCCTTCCCATTGTCTGAGTGCCTATGAGGTTGTTGATCCGAATTGGCCAGGTTGGTCCGCATAAAACACATCAATTGCCTTGAGCCCATCTACGTTGACGGCCGGTTCCCAACTCTTCTCACTGTACCTCTTCCACTGGACTAAGTACTGTAACTGGTATCTAAATATCCTGGAATCTTCAATGCACTCCACTTTGTATTCTTCCTCTCCATCCACGACAACTGGTGGTGGTGGTATTCCAATCTGTCCTGGAAGTGGATCTTGTGAAGCTTTACTCAGGCGAAATATTGGTTGTACCGGGCGGATGTGTAGGTCTTTGGGAAGATTCAGTCGATAGGCCTATGGGCTAATAACTTCTTTGAATTTGTATCGTTCCCAGTAGTTCCATCCAACTTTGTGCTCGGTCGTTGTGTTGTAATATTTTTGGCGTCCATCTATACACTGTCCCCTGCCTTCATCTCTTTTGCTTTTCGACAGTGCTTGTCAGCTTATTTTGCTTGGATTGATTGTGTCCGAGACATTTCAGCTTTCATCTGTTTCAAGATCTCATTCATCTTTTGGGAGTGGGTATTGGTGTTTACTTCTCTGATATCGTTACCATTTTGAACCAGATGTTGGCTGAACGTCGTTCTTGGGTGAAACCCATAATTGCCAAAGATTGGTGAGTATCCTGTGGTTTCCGAAACGTGATTATTTGATTCGAACTCTGCTATCGATAGCCAATGTATCCAGTCGTCCTGTTGATAATTGACAAAGGCTCTCAGGTACTGTTGCATAATGGCATTTATTGCTCCATTTGACGGTCGGTTTGTGGATGAAATGCAGTTGACAGTCTTCGTTCACTTCCTAATATTTTACATATATGTCTCCAGAATTCCGATGCAAACTGAGGGCCTCTGTCCGATACTATTGTGTCTGATAGGCCATGCAATTTAAACACCTTTCATATTAACATTTCCCCCAATTTCTTTCTATCTGCATCGTCTCGCCATGGGACCAAACGTTTCATTTTTGACAACCTGTCGACTATTACCCATATGGTGTTGTATTCTTCACTCTCTGGTAGCCCTACTACGAAATCCATACTCAGGTCTTTGCATAGTTATTGTGGTATTTCTAGTGGTTTGAGCCATCCATAGATCTTTTGATGGATTGTCTTGCTGTGTTGGCATAGATGGCAATTCCGTACATATCTGTCCACGTCCTTTCTCATACCCGGCCAATAATGGTTTCTTTTGAGGAATTGGAGGGTTTTAGCTCGTCCTGGGTGTCCATTTACTGGTGTAGCATGATGTTCTCCTATCAATTTCAGTTTGTCCACATCCTTGATTGCTGCTGTATTGACACATCGTCGTTTGCTGCTGTCACATGAGCAATCTTTACATATGTTCCGAATTCAGTCCATATTTCCTCCGAATTAACATCATTGTCTCCCAGATTCACCACTTCGACAAATGCTACCACAAGTCTCTTTCGTACATTCTCATCAAGATTTTCCAGTTTGAACACGATTTGTTAGGTTTTTTCTGTGCCCCTTTTGGGTGGAATGTTTGCTGGTATTCGGGTGTGTGCATCGGGCTTCTGGCCTTGTCGTCCTGGGCGGTAGACAATTTTGCACTTGAATCTTAATAGGAATTCAGACCACCTGGAATGTCTCCTGTTGAGTAATTTTGATGTCATAAAGTATTCAAGGTTGTTGTAGTCTGTCCATATTTTGATTGGATGTACCGACCCTTCGCATTCTGGTCTCCATTGTTCGAGTCTTTTAAAGATGGCACCCAACTCTTGGTCATTGATTTCGTAATCCTCTTCTGCAGGTGAATCATTTTTGGGGAAGAATGCAACTGGATGAAGGGTTCCTTGATTGTCATATTGTGATAGTAGCCCTGCAGAAAAATAATTTTGAAGCATCTGTTCCTAGAACAATTTTCTTTTCGTAATCGATATGTGCTAGGACTAGTGCTGTTGTGAATGTTTCTTTTAACTCTGCAAATGCTCTCTTTTGATCAGGGTCCTGGTAAAATAGTACCAGCTTTTTCATATGTTTCATCAATGGTTGCACTACCCTGCTATAATTCCATATAAGCTTTCAATAAAAATTGGCAAATCCCAAAAACACTTTAACCTCTTTACGTTTTCCAGGTACTTCCCATTCCTCAACTGCTGTTTCCTTTTCCGGGTTCATTTAGATTCTGTTTACACCCACTATCAATCCCAAATACTTAACTTCCTGCTGATGCAACTCTCACTTCTCCACTTTCAAATATAATCCAGCCTCCTTTAACGTTGTCATTATTGTCTTTACGTGTTCCTAGTGTTGCTGCAGGTCATCACTGTAAATAGGAGTGTCATCCAGAAAGACCGTTCAGAAGATGTTTAAAAAGGGTCGATGAGTATCATTGATGAACTCCTGAAAGAATGCAGGTGCATTAGTGTGTCCGAAAGGCATGACCAACCATTCACACAGGCGGTAGCAAGTTGGAAATTTTGTCTTCTATTCGTCTCCTTCGGCGATTCTGATCATATTATTAGTGTTCCTGACGTCCAACTTGGTATACCATTTGGCTTTCAATTGTCTCAGTAATGTTTCCTGAATCAGTGGTAACAGATATTGATTTTTTATTGTTCCTTCGTCAAGACACCTGTAGTCCACGCATAACCGTAGACCTCAATTGGGTTTGGGTGCAAATAATACAGGAGCTCTGCATGGAGATGACAATGATCTGATGAATTCTTTCAACAGGTTTGTTTCGATCCATTCCTTCAAGACTTGCATTTCTTCCATCGGCAGACTGTAGATTGGGGCAACAGGCGGTGTAAAGCCTTCTTGTAACGTAATCTTATGATTATATGATCTGTGTGGTGGTAGTCTTTCAGCGATTACTTTATCAAAGAGGAGAAGGAACTCATGATATTCTTTTGGTATTATCTGTTGCAGCGGTTTTTCCTGAAGGTCTTTTACCTGTAGGGCCTTGTTGATCTCGTATAGGGTAACCGCATATACCTTGAGTTTCTCCTTCTTATTGCATCACATGAATAGGGTTGCTGTGACTGCGCATATATTGTTTTTGGAATTGTTTATTTCTTCTGTTGATTCTGGGTGGTCACCCCACACCCATACACTCGAATGATATTGACAGTATTGTTGACAATGGATGCTTTTGAATCCAATCGTTTTCTTTTGAAACTTGATCGTGACATCAAAAAGTTGTAGCCATGGTAATTCTAAAACTATCGGATGATGACCAAGTTTTGTAATGAATGCTGGTAATTGTTCTTAATCTCCCTGTATTCCTCAATGAGGTTTAGCCATGGTGGTGATTGTTCCTGATTCGATGGGTTTTCCATCTACAACTTCCAATTCCCTTGATTCTTTTGATTTCTTTTCTTTTAACTGATAATAGCAGATGTAATCTTTGTCAATGAATGCCATTCCAGTAGCTCTGCAGTCTATCAAAGCGTGGGTATGGATGATTCTATCCTCTATTTTCAACAAGCATTTCATGACAAGGTGCTTGCTTTCTATGGAAGATTCTTTTATTTCTGCGCTTTGAATGGAACACAGCAAAATGCCAAAACTATATTAATTGACAAAGGAGATTCGTTTCCAGCGCAATTGCCATCCTCATTGAACTGGACTAAACTTTTCCTGATTCCACTTCCTTTCCCTTTCCTGAACTTCCTGAATCTTGGTCCATCTCATTACCTGCTTTCCTCAAAGGTGTCACTTCCATCTGTCCTGCTGCTGTTGGGAATTTCCTTGGACAAGATGCTGTAAAATGCCTTGAATCTCCACAGTACTGTAAGGACGGGTACAGGCCAGTATGGCTCCGTACTCCAGAGTAAGAGTAGATACAGTTGCTCACAAGAATAAGTGATGAAGTCATATCATTGTAAGGTAAGATGATCGCTGAAGTGCAATTGTACTCCTGCAAAGTGACTATATCCCAGGCGGTTACCCAGCGCTGAGCGGCCGCCATTACATCATCCCTCTCGCAACGTACAGACCGCCTGGACTGCTATACCGTACATGAGAAGAGAACGAAAGAAGATGCAAACTCATACACCATCGTACAGCCTCATGAATCCCGCTACCAATTGGTACAGTTCAAGGGTGACCGTTTGGTGGATCTGGCGCATGGGAAAACTCAACATCCAGTAGTAGGTAATAAAAACCTGTGCCGACGTGATTTGAACCACACCGAGATCCAATAAAAGAACAGAAGAAATAGAAACCATAAGAAGGGAACATCCAATTGAATCACGAATCCTTCAAGTCTCCAAATCCAAGTTCACTGGCAGTCCTCCAAGTCCAGGCCATTGCTCCCGGTAGTGCCGGCTCGGTGCATCTTATTTCATCATTAACTTCCGCCATCGATCGTTCTTATATATTTTCTTCGTTTAACACAGTTCAAAGTTTTGAGCGTGGCAACCATGGCCAGTAGAACATCTCTTGGGCCGATTGGCCTCTGTTTCATCTCGGAATATTTTCTGCAGCAGTCAATTGACTTTAATGAATATACTCATCTTGATTAGAGCTGTTGAATAACTGGCCCTGCTTCCGAGGCTTTGGTCACACTGCAAAAAAGTATACTTTGGCATCAGGTACAGCTCAGATCGGACTACATCATCAAGTAAACCTCCAAACAAACTTTCGAGTAAACCTTCGAGTTCATGGTTCCAAATATCCAGATGGACTTCTAGTTTCTCCGAATCCGAACTTCCAAGCCCACGGCAGACGTCGTTGGTTATAGCCTCGGCACTCAACATTGATTGTATGTCTCATTGATCTACTCCAGATTGACTCATATCGGCTATCTAGATTTTCATTATCTTCAACATTTGGTTGCCATTCGGCTTCAGATCCAATGGTGACTTGTTGATTTGTATCGGCTTCGTCCAGCTCTCGATTGCAGTCATCATATATCCACATGCATTCGTATATGCTCATTCAAGTTGTATCCAACTTGTTAGTATGCCATAAAAGGTCTTACTCAAGATATAGCTAATTATGCTTCTGCTCTAGGTGCATCAAGGTATCCATTCTCCAGCTCTCATGCCTTCGACTTCTGAATTCATTGGCCGACTACAGTGGTGGATCTGCAGGTTGTATTTATAGGATCATGGTCATAGATATGACCCCATCATGGTTTAGCATCATGGTTAGAAGGGTTGGAGATGTCAGTACCAACAGTAACAAGAACTTCAGCAGACATTGTCGCCACACAGGTCAATAAGCAATTGCAATCAGGAATCCACTGGCTTTCGAAAGGTTCTTCTCTCTTGATGAAATCTAAAAACCGCTTCCACTGAGGGTGGCGGAGGAAAGTCCATCAAACTGCTCTCAAGGGCAGTATTCATTGGTATGTGTAATTCGTAAGCATCCCATACAAGGTGATAGTTACCATGTGATTCATGATTAGTGCTCTCAGGAATCAGGAAATTAGGTTCTGATGCCCCCATCGCGGTAGCTATTAAGGAGTCCAGCCAATTGACATTTTCAGACAGCTTGACATCTCGATCGCCAATGTGTCTGACCTTCCGGTTGCTAGTATTCAGTGCAGTTGATCCCATTGTCATCGTCAGTTGCAGGTGATAGTGCATTCGATCTGTTCAGTGGTACTTCCGGTGGGGCCCTGTATTGTAGCTGATGACTTCTCAAACTCCCTGGTGTACCAGTGGGTGCTTTCATTGACTTCATGGTGCCCTTAACGTCTGCAGTTTGCCAGGTGTGATGATGTGTCGTTCCAGCATTTCCGGTGCAGATTTCGTTTGCAGTAGCAGTGGATTCTCGGTTTCCGGAACCGTCATCCCCCTCTTTCAAGGTCGGCGCTTCGTTGACGACGTGTGAGCATGTTGATGGGTACGGTGTCAACTCTCATGTTGATTTTCTTATTGATTCTCATTGATTCCGACAGTATCGACTGCCATAGTAGCTCGAAACTGGCAATTCTGCATTCATTGCAAATCTCCCAGTATCCCTTTTAAAGTAAGTGCTTCTTAAAGAATAGGGTAGAATTTCAAACGCAACCGTATATCGCCATATAGGCAATAAGACTCTTATTATGTCTCTCAGGCATGTGTGCGATTACACTTTGCACTCATGAATTCTGAATTCCGCAACTTTTCTGTGGCGCAATAAGTGCCATGCGCTGAGCAGCCCTTTCTGCTAAATTCATGAAGGTGTCCATCGATAGTCAACTCGAAATTTCAAGTCTGCCTCCCTAGTATCAATTGTTATATCGATTCTCTTGTCAATTGTCATTGATTTTGGCACTTTCCATTGCCATCGTTGATTGATACTAGTGATTGCCACTCTCGTTGCGTGTCATCTAAAGTAAGAATTTCAAAAGAAGAGGGTAGAGGTTCAAACACAACCTTGAATCAGTTGCCATATAGACAAAGAGACTCTTATTATCATTCGCGGGAGTGTGGGCGATTGCCCATTCACTTGTGAAATTTGTATTGTGGGGCCCAGCCATACCTATTCCATAACTCTGTAATGTCATACAAACTTCGCTGACATGCATAAGCGGTGGTTGTGTTAAGGTTGCCATCTGCTAGCAATTGTTTCACATCAATCATATGGATTAACTCGGAGTACATATTGTCTCCCATGAGCAACTTAGTGTCATATCAAACGTCTGTACAGACTGATATCAATCAGTAAGTCACCATACCTGCTCCACAAGTATTAACTATGTGATAATGCAAATCATAGAGCGGTAGATATTGTGGAAACCAGAAGCGCTTGTCATAACCAGATATCCTTGATGGGAACCCCGGCCGTCCGGTACTCCCTTCTTGACTCGGCGAGCCAGTAGCAGTTATTCAAGCACCGTCAATGTGTAACTCTTCTGCCGCAACTACCGCTGCTGCTCCCTGCTCACCGATCCAGCGCTCAGGTCTCACTTCGTTTATCCAAGTTATTGATATCCACAGTCACTCCCAGCAGCCCTGAGCATTGCCCAATGCATGTGACAAATACCATGCGTATGCAGTAACTCCAACAATTGAATATCCAGAGGAACCGCTTGTTGCCCCAGCGATAACTGCCATATTTCCGCCCGTGAGATCTTTTTCAAGTGCACTTCATCTATTGCTCCTGGAGCACTCCAATGTGGTGTCCGTAGAGATTTAACATCTAGCAGGAGGAGCCTAAGATCCCCATACCACCCCTGGTGGCCATCATCCGCCTGTGAGGCCTGCCCACTTCCGCTTTTTCGCTCGAACACGCTTAGTTGGTGCCGATGAAAATTGACCATTGGTTCGCCAGCCGCTTGTAGACCGTCGGTCTATCAACTTCAGGTATCCGCTGCATGCAAACATTCTATAGGACGCTTGCATGCTTTGAATTGTTTCACCCAATTGGGACTGTCTGACAATTGAAGTATTGACCAATAACCTCCATTTTGTCGCCTTGGGTCTTGGATATGCCGGTAATTGTTGACATAGCTCTGATCATCATAGTGTGAAATTGTATATCACCCTTGAACCATATTGTGGGTTTTGTAGAAGGGTAATCACAATCGCAATTACCATAGGCGTGTCAATCAAATGTTCAGTAATCATGATTCGATTTTCCAAAAAGTGAATTTCATAGTATTCGGCCATCTTTGCACTGTAAGCCTAAAATATAAATATAAGAGGAGGTCCAATAATTGTATGTAGTTATTTTCCGCTGGTGCACATTGCCTGTAGATCTCATGCAATAATAGTTTATGTCCACTTGCCTTTCGCCATTGACTTCGCATTGGAATTGATCACCATAAATCGACGCGGTGAAAGGCTTCCCAAGCGCTTCTAGCTGTTCAATAGATTGACTTTGATGGTATTTGACTTATTTCGATCATTCGATCATATGTAGAAGATCATATCAAACATCTGTCGAGGACTTCCCGGGCGTGTGACATTCCGCTGGGAACGTGCTTTTCGGAGTCAATTGGCCTCTGCAATGGTCTCTGCATTAATGAATAAACTCAATGGGGTATACTTAACAAGTCTCACCACTTGTAAGATGAAAGAGAATGTATGTATAAACGTGTAGCAATCGCGATGGGTGATACGACTATCAGGATCGATTGGCATCCGAATCGCCTCAAAATAGTCTTTGCTACAATCAATATCTTGATTTTGGTATACTTATGAAATCTCAGTACTTATAAGTCTCGAAAAGTGAAGTTTGGCCGCGACAAAAAGCCTCCAAATCTACCTCCGAGTGCATTCCCGAAGTGAACTCCCAGTATTCAGTGTTGAATGTATGCACTCTCGGCATTTCGGTTGTCGTTTTGATTTTGTTTCACCCTTCGACTTTGGTTTCATTGGTATCAAGGTCCTCCAGCTAGCCGTTATGTATCGACCATTGCCTTGGACGCCGCCATGATCTCGATTCTCGATGAACCCGTGATCCACCACACACAGAACGATCATCTTGTAGAGAGGTCATTGCGATCTTCCGATCGTGTGTACCATTATTCTCCGCCGGTGCACTTTCGTGCTCTAGTGAACTTTCTCCATTGATGCACTTCCATGGTCGAATGATCATATTCTGTAGATTCACTGCCATGCTCGGTAATCATTCGCCGTAGGATCATTGTCCGTGGAAGCACATCCGTGCTCGTGGAATACCAATGCTTTAAAACTGTGCTTCAGAGCTTCCGCTTTGTTCGGTTGAAGGTGAACGTGAAATGAAATTGTCAATTGAACTTGATTAAACGCGTTTATTGTTGGTGACAATGAACTGATGCGTTTTTGATACGGCGCCGCGGCCTTCCCTAGACTTCCAACTAATTGATCGATGGTTGATATATGATTTCTCTCATTAAATGATTTTGCGAAGGTAATCTCAGGGGCAAGGCCATCGTGGCCAGTAATGCATTCCACAGAATGATTAACGTCCGAAACTTCTTGGAATCATCTCTGTAACTGTTAACCAGGTCGATTCGATAGTAAATTTATCGGAACTTATCACTGCTGTGACTGGTAGAGTTCAATCCATAGATTTGTGAAAAGGTGGTAATCGATAAAGAGTCTTCAGTATCGCTCATAACTAGTGTGTATCCCCCAGCATCTCCAGGATACCAAACGTAATTCTCTCTTCAAGTATTGCAATCATTGGCATTGTGATCGGTATTAATATCTGCTTTGTTTCTGATATCGACATTGATAGAACCGCTGGGTTCCAGTAATCAATTGCATCGGCTGGTAGCCTACCACCACCAATTCCTGCTGAGTTTTCTCACTCACAAATGTTAGTGACATAGAATTGAATTCTAGATGACTTCTTTGAAGGAATTGAGGGTATAATTGCTTGTTTTTCGAGGTCTTGGTTTGTCTTTGTACGTATAGTAACACATTGGGCAAAAGGTGTTGATCACGAATTCCGCATGCGAAACGTATTCAATTTCTGAATAGCGATCATAGTGTAAGGACAGGTACAGGCCTGAATGGCTCGGGACTCCTGAGTAAAAGTAGATACAGTTGCACATGAGAATAAGTGATGATGTCATATCATTGTAAGATGAGATGATCACTGGAGTGCAATTGCACTCCCACAAAGTGACTATATCCCAGGCGGTTACCCACCGCTGACCGGCCGCCATTACAAGTACATACATAATCCTCCTTCCCTGCGTCTCTTTCTTTCCTCTGGTGTAATCTTCTTTCCCTTGACTGCAGAAAGATTCATTGGTACCTGGCCGAAGTAATCTGTTACCGTTTCTGCCAGTGCTGACTCTGGGGCAAATATGGTCTTAGTTGTTGGTTCGGACTTGTTGTAGCCCCCTTCCCATATTCCTGACATCATTTCCACGGCTCGAGCTGATAACTGTGAATCTCTCTTCAAACATAGTTTGACAAATTCGATGGGATTTTCCAGTAGCCAAGTATGTTGTAATGTGTCCTTCAACTCGTTGGACAATCCAGTTCGAAGGGCATCCAACTGGACTTCCATGTTCCATTTGACATCTGCTATCGATCCCTGGAACTCTGTGTAATATTGAGAGAATTTGCGCTCCTGTTGCTTGAGTCTCAAGAGTTCTCTCATGGCGGTTGCTGCTTTGTCTTGATCTCTGAAAGCTACATTTAATATGTCAAGCAAGTCTTTCACAGAGTTGAGCTTTACTTTCCCAGTGGATTGATCGTAATGTGTCATATGTTGTGCCATGGCTACTCCTTCCAGGCATCCCATTACGTATCTTAACTTCTTTTGTACCCTGTTGAATGTCCTGGATTTTCATGCTATCATCAAAGCTAACAGTACTTTCCACCCTCGGAATTTCTTTCTATCTGTTCCACAAAAATGAGCGATTTTGTTGCCCTTCTCTTGTGGTTCTTTCACTTCCCGCTCCCCCATACTTCTTCATTCTGTTAGACGTAGTATCAGGGTTACCTGTTCCCGATTCTCTTCCGCGATTTTCTTCAATATCTCTATCTGTTCCTGTGTGTCTTCCAGGTCTTGTCTTAACTTCTCCAGATCCGGATTCCTTTCCTCCAGTTGTTTTTCCAGGCTGTGAATCGTTTCCTCCATCTCCTTGTGATTGTATTCCGAAGTTAATTTTGCTGCTTCTGACAACCTTTGTTGTGTCAAAACTAACTACTGCCTTGAATTCTCCTTTTCTCCAAACACTTCCGATATTTGTGCTTCCATATTCCTCACAGATTGCCGTTCCTTCAGTAATTAATTTAGTCAGCTGGTTGTTGGTATCCAAGCAAGAGCTATCATTTGGTTATTGATGTCTTTGATATGAGTCTAAAGTTGTTCTTCGTTCATTGTCTCAGTGTTTGCCTTGGTTACATTGTCCAGCTCCATTTGTAACACGCTGGTTAATGTCACATTGCAGCTTGGTCTTGAAGATTCTCCTAACATCTTGTAAGTAATATACGAAGGCAGCGGTGGAGAGGGATTGGGATTCTTCTGTGTTAGGGGGATACCGCAGCTAGATGTGACTTTATCGATATTGTTGTACCGACTTGTGGTAAAGGCGTATCTTGAAAATAATAATCCAACTAAAAATATGGAATTCGATTGTGACGCGTTTACGTCGTTGTACTGTATGTATAAATACGGGCATCTATTGCAGTATGGCCCTGTTTAAAAGTCCTAACTGTCTTGAAGGTAATCTTCCGATGACTCGTCAAAGGTTACTTGAGAAGGGAGTTCACCGGTGTGGAAATAGTGTAGGTAATCTTCGACTATGTCGTGACGAATAAGATATCGTGCTACGTGGGCGTAGCGGGCAACAGTGTTTGCTTGACTGTGGAGAATACGTGCAAACAGGACGTGATTATCTTTCGAAATGGACATAAAATAATATTCTTAAGGTAATTAACTTAATAATATATCAGGTGGTTTTTCCGCTGTTGTGTTCTGACTGTGGTTCGTTCGACTGTTGCTTGAATCGTTGTTTGTTAAACTTGTGGGTTTAAGGTTGTCTTTTATAGGTGAGTATTTCCGCGTCAAACCATCCTGCTAAGGGGTGACGGTACTTCTCTGTAATCTATGATGTGTGTGTATAGTACTATCTCAATAACACTCAGTCCACCGTAGTGGGTGTTCACATAACATCCGATCGTTGCTTCAGAGCCGATCTCGGTAGTTAGCTGTGGAGAATTCGATTTGACAACGTGTGGTTGCGTAAGCCCCCACCAGGAATCCCCAAGGTAATCCTGCATTTGATGACGTTGCTGATGCACATATCGGACCATTACTTCGTATTAGTTATCTTTCCTCGTATTGAGTGGAATAGTGATCAATGATTGAATGAGCTGCCGACCCATACATTGCCACGTACCTAGTGTCATCGGGTCTTATCCGTGTTCCCCGAAGGGGGTGCCCTCTGTCAGTTATCGCGGTGCAAACGCGACAGAGCTATGTTTCGACAGTCTAGATCCACGGACTTATCTTTTAAGTAGAGTTAACTACTGGGGCGCAGTTAGCTTATCTCCTTTGCTTGTTCTAGCTCTAGAGATAGCAAAGTCCCGCATACTAAGATAATATCGCTTGTCCAGTCATATCCATGAGGCTAAGCACGGGTATGGTTTGTCCCAGTATTAGCATGATACTGGAGATAACACTGGTCTGATCCGTAACGCGCAGCTGACCCGAAGGCCCCTGCTTGGCAGTTACGTTACTTCGGCAGTGTGGTTGGTGTGTCCCATGCCTTGGCCAGTACTATGGGTTTTACCCCATAATTACTGTCTGATTGAGTGTGCGTACTGTCTCCACACTGGGTAGCTATTCTCTATACTGAGACGCAATATTGTAGCATAGACTATTATGGGGATTTCACCCAGCTATGTTGAGCCGTCTGCTAACTCATCAGTAGACATTCTCAGGGGTGTGATCTTTAACCGCCGATTCATCTTTGAACAGCGGCAAGCCTGGGAGACTAAGCCTGATGTACTTCATACGCATGCTAAGGGGAAACCCCTAATATTACCTCCCTCTCTAGCTCTGGTGACCTCAACAGAGTACTCCAACATAAGAAGTGATTCTTTTTGCAATAGTTACCACTCAGACAGCGTATACTATAGGTATAGCTAATCTTTTGATAAATGTAAAAAATAAAAATAAAGGTGACCTCCGCTTACATAAAATCAAATGCAGTGTGAGTTTAACAAAAAGAAATCTATTTATTCTTTCTCTTTTTCTTTTGTGTTCTTTTGTTTTGTTTCCATCTTTTATCTATTTCCATTTCTGGTTTTTGTTCGTAGAACTTGTCAATTAGTTCTGGTGCTATCTCTGCTAGATATTCGTAGGATTCCCTAGTAATTTCCTCGTGCGTAAATCCTTCCCACTTGACCAGGTATACGTGGTTCCGATGATCCTCGTCTGTTGGTCCACTGGCTATTATAGCTTCAGGTATCCATCCTTCGTTGTCTGCTTCTATTGGTGGAATATCTTTTTCTTTAACTTCTCCTCAGTACTGTTCTAGCAGGGCAACATTGAATGTAGGATGTATTTTCCACGAGGCTGGTAGCTCTAACCGACACCATCGTTTGTTGCTTCCGATTTTACTAATCTTAAATGGTCTGTATAGTTTGTCGTCGAGTTTTCTGCATTGTCTCTTGGTTCGAATGTTTCTCCCATCTAGCATTACCTAATCATTGACTCTGAACTCTGGTGCTGGCTTTCTTTTTCGGTCGTAGTATGTTGCCATTTTTTCACGACTGCTTTCGAGTTGTGTTTCGAGCTTGCGATAGACGTCTACCATGTAGTGAGCGTATATTTCCGAGCTTGGGTTTTGAATTCCATTTCGGTGGGCCAATTGGTGCGTGTTTCATATCCATAGTTTGCGTAGAAAGGTGTTATTTTGGTTGCCGCATGTTTTGAGTTGTTATATGCGTATTCGGCCATTGGTAACATTTCTTTCCAATTGTCTTGTTCGTAGTTGCAGTATGTTCGTAGGTAATGTTCAATTGTCTGGTTCATCCGTTCTGTTTGCCATCCGTTTGAGGGTGAAACGCTGTTGACATTGAACGTTTGATTCCTAAGAATTGGTATAAGTCTGCAATGAAATGTCCGGTAAATACCCCGTCTCTGTCCGATACTATATCTGTTGGCAGTCCGTGATATTTCCACACATTGTCTAGGAACAGTTTGGCTACTACTGATGATTCCCGTTTGGCTGTTGGTATAAAGTGAGCCATTTTAGTGAAGCGATCGATTACTACCATGATATTTTTGCATCCATCTGACTCTGGTAGGTCTGTGATAAAATCGACTGATATGTATGACCACGGTAAGATGGTAATTCCAATGGATTAGTAATCCATGTTTCGCATGTCGGGGGCTTTTCGTTCTTTGACACGAGTCGCATTTGTTGCAATAGTCCGAACTTCTTCTTCTAACTTGGGCCAGTAGAAGTTTCTGGTAATAAGTTCCATGGTACGTTCTCTTCCGAAATGTCCTGCCACTTTGAGTCGTGTTCTCGTTTGAGTACTTCTCTTCTGAAACCTTTGGTGCATATAGCCTTCCTTTCCATACCAGCATCCCTTCTGCATCTATTCCAAATCTTTCGTCAACGTTCTTCTCCTTGTTGCAACTTTTCTTAATATCTCCTTATATTCTTCATCTTCTTCTACTTCAGTAGTCCATCGTTCTTTCATTCCGGGTGTTAGTTTTTTAACTGAGAATCCGGCGAATGATATTTCTCCTATTTCCTCATCGTCAATACCATTGCTCCGATGTTCATCCAAAGTTCTGGTCCTAATAAGGCTTTCTTTTCCGTACTTTGCGTACCTCCCTCTCTAGAGATGAACTCTGGACATCTTGATAAGGCGTCTGCTTTTCCATTTGCTGAACCTTTTCTGTATACAATCTTGAAATTATACTCTTGTAATACTTCTGCCCATCTGGATTGCCTTCGATTAAGTTGATTGGTTTCTTTGAAGTACTGTAGGTTCATATGGTCAGAGAAAACGATAGTCGTATGTGTCGCTCCTTGGAGGTAGCATCGCCATATTTTGAAAGCGTATACTATGGCAAGCATTTCTTTGTCGTATATTTGATAGTTGATTTCGGCAGGTGAGAATTTCTTGGAGATAAAGGCGACTGGATGCATTTTAGCGTCTTCAAATTCTGCGATAAAACTGCTCCCATGGCGAAGTCTGAGGCGTCAGTTTCGACTATCGCTGGTCAATCTTCTTCATAATGTCGAACGATTGGGGTATTTTCTGCTGCAAACAATATGGATATTTTGTAGTATGCCGCTTTTTGTGAATCTCCGAATGTGAAATTCTTTCCATCTCCTTTCAACGTATCTGTTATTGGCGCCACATTTCCAGCGTATCCTTTTATGAATCTTCGATAAAAGTTCCATAATCCTAAAATGATTTGGACTTCTTTCTGTGTTTTTGGTATTGGCCATTTGGTTATTGCTTCGCTTCTGCTCGGCGCCATTTTCAATCCTTTTCCACTAACTAGGAAACCCAAGAATTCAACTTCTTGTTGATCAAATTCGCATTTATCGATTTCCACCACTAACTTATTATCCTGAAGGACCTGGAGTATTTTCCCTACATACTCATGGTGTTCTTCTCGAGTTACATTGGTTGCTATCATATCGTCGTCGATGTAGCATACCGTGACGTCATCGTGGTGCCCTAGAAAGAGTTGTACGATTCCGTTCATCCATCTTTGAAAAGTAGCAGGTGCGTTTGTTAATCCAAACGGCATTACCATATATTCGTAGGATCCAAACTTGGTTCTACAAGCTGTTTTCCATTCGTGTCCTTTTGCCATTCGTACCAGATGGTATCCCGATTTCATATCCAACTTCGTGATCCACTTGGCTCCTTTCATGCGATTTTGTAGTTCGTCCATTGACGGTAGTGCGGTTTTGTCTTTGATTGTAAAATCATTTAATCGTCTGTAATCTATACAAAGACGTAATCCTCGACCATTAGGTTTTGGTACGAATAAAATCGGGCTTCCTGCCTGTCCCTGCGATGGTTGAATTTTTCCTTCTCTTATCATTTTATCGATATATTCTCGCAGTAATTTTCTTCTTCTCATGATAATTGGTATATCGGTCCAACTTTAACCTGATCATCCAATGTTTTGAGGTTGATTTCATGATCGTGAGGGCCATGATTTGGTAATTTCTCGGATTCCTGAGAATCAAATAGTAACAACCATTTATGGTATTGAGGTGGTAACTACTCAGCTAACTGAGTTGTATTACTGAATACGACTGATCCGATATTTATTGCGTCGCTTCGAAAAACTATTCGATCATCGTACGTGATGTTCCAGTCTGGGTTTTTCTTTCCATGATTGTAACATTTGTTTCCACACTCCGTGAAATATAGGTGACCATATGACGTTCCTTGTGCTTTGTGTTTTTCCAAGTACCATGCTGGTATTAATACATCGTATTCTTTTGCATTGGTGCTCCTTCGAACGTTTCGAGTGATCGGTGGTTTCCGAAGGCTAACCCTAGCGGGATGGTATACATACCCGGTAGCTTTACCTTGTTTCCTCCAAAGTCATTTGCTCTGACCGAGTTTTTCCTTCTAACCACTGGTACTTTAAACACTTTTGCACATTGGGTGATATTGTGAAGGATGTAGATCCTAGATCTAACATTGCTCGTACTGGAAATTGTTTGCTGTTTCCATTCCGTCGTCGTAATCTATAAAGAACTTATAGATTGGTCTTTTTCCGATGCGTGTTTGTGGGATTTTGTGTAGTTTTTTGACTTCGTAAAACACAAAGTCGTTTGATGTATTTTGTCGCTTGATTGAGTTTTCTTCCTCCGTGGGAGGTTGTTTGCGTTTTGTAGCCATCTTTCGTCAATGACTGGGCCGTAGCAGGTCCTTGAATTCTGTTTTTTGTTAGTTTGAGGGGTATACTTACTTATTGCGCAACTACCGTCCAGCGGTTTCATCCCTTCCGGAATCCTCAAGGTTGCGACCGGTATCTATATAAAGGCTTTCTCCCGCCTAATCGCCAAAATCCTCCACGTAATTACAAACTGTTCTATTATCTCCTTACTCCGAGATGTCTTCAGTTTGGTTCCACCAATCGTCTGCAATATCCTCACTGCTATCCTCTGTTATCTCGTCTCCCTCGGATGTTTGTACTTGCCCTTCTTTTTCCTTATCACTCTCAATTTCGTAATCGTCAATTGGTGCATCTTCCAATTGGTCAAAACCTCCTACTTTCATTTTTGATATCCTTTGGGAAAGTCCGCCGTTCCGCTGGTGACTTTTACTGCTTGGAAGCACTTCATTGTTCCGTGTGCTCCTTTTCGCCCGAAGGCCATGCACACCGTATGCATTCCTTTGCGCCCTCCTTCTTTTTCTTCTTCCGGTGGGACTCCTTGAATCATTTGTGCGTATGTTTTTCCATCTGCGCTTTTGAATGCTCGAGGTACTGATCCTTTTTGATTTGCTGGTGTGTATGTCGTTTGTTTCTTGAAACGAGGTTTTTTCTAAAAGGTGTTTTTTGAACTGCCCTGTTTCCTAGATTCGTCCTGATGTTTTGGGCGTCTTTTTAATATTCCGAAGTTTTTTGCCTGGCTTGCCATATTTCCACATTCTTTCCAGCATTGAGGATGATTTCCCTCAATTCTGCGTCTGTTTTGTCTGCTGGATTAACTGTTGACAGTTGTTTAAATACTTGTATGGAAGTTGTGACATCAGCATGGTTCGATAGGCCACGCCAGTTATTCCGGCTTTCACGTTCAGGGTGTCGTATTCCGTAATCATATCCTGGATGTTTCCTCGTATCTTACTTCCATAATTGCTTTGTACACTGCTTCCTGTTGAAATTGATTATGGAATCTGGCGTGTATTGCGGCTCGGTAATCCATCCAACTTCTTTCGTGTTTTCCGGTGGATGCTTCTGTTTCCCATTGCATATGCCATGCCAGGGCATGTCCCTCTAGGCGTCCTCTGCAATATTGCATTTTTATTCCTGGCCTAGGGAATAGGTAGGGTTGGTCTGCATGTATGTTTCCATGCACATCCACCAGGTGTCGAAATCCTCGAACTTTTTCCTGCGAACTTGGGTGGATCTGTTATTTTAATTCTTGAATCCCTTGGTCTGTTGTTATGCCTTGTTCTGGACCGTGATCTGGACCTTCTTGTTCTAGACCGTCTGGTTGGGGATCTGGTCTTCTAGGATCTAGGTCGTTCAGATGGTCCTGGTGGAGACGGAGGTGGTGGCGGATCTCCTCCTGTTCCTCTGTTTCCACTTGGTCTGGTTCAGGTTCAGGTCTGATTCTGGTTCAGGATCAGGCATTCCGGCATCGGTACCAGATCCTCCTCGAAGGCCAGGTCTTGGGGCTATATCTGAATCTGTTATTGGAGAAATGCTTCTGTTTCTTTCCTCCGTTCTGTGTCTCCATTCTGAACTTGTTCGGTTCTTCCTCGTCTACCTGGTGTTGTATTAGACACTTTTGCTCTTTCCACCGCTTCCGTTAGGCCTGTGGTTTGCTCTGCAACCTCCTCAATTCTGTCCGCGATTTTTCGTAAATCTGGTAGTCGGGTACATTTTTCTTTGTATGAGCTCTAGGTCTGTTATCCTTTTATGTATTGCGGTGTAGGATACTGATAGCGAGGCTTGCTTAACCCTTAGTTGGGCTTGCTCTTTTTCGCAACTTCTATTCTTCTTTCGAGTCTTCTGAACTCGTCTGTTGCTCCAGCAATGATTTGCTGTGATTGGTCCTGGATGACATCGATTCCGTTCTTGTTTCTTTCAGTACACATTCAAGTATCCTGATTTGCTGTTCGTGTCCTTCCAGTACTTGAGCTCCCAGGGCTCTGTTGGTTTCTACTGCTGAGCGAAGATTTCGCAGTCTTTCCGAACATCGTCGAATTCGACTCTATCACTACTCTCTCGCTGTTGCAGCATTCGATTAGATTCTGCATTTCTTGATCGAGTCATGATACTCGTGCTTGTACGCTGTCGATCATTTCGGTGTCCTCGTCCTGCACTATCTGTGGTACTTCTGTCGTGACTGTTGATAGTGCTCTTGGTTTCTTGACCCATTCTGGTAGAGGTTTGGGTGCTGCCGAGGTTGGTTTGGAGATTGCTGTGGACACTGGTGCTAACCGGTCCGCTCCAAAGGTGAGTCTGCGCTGGGTGTCGACATTTTGAGTATTCGAGGATGTTGTGACACTTGCTCTGGCTAGCGCGTAAAGAGCTATTCGTTGGACGTGACGGCAACGTAAACACTGATTGTTGCAATATTTTGGCAGTGTTGTGGGCAACAAGGTATGTTTTCGTTGTTTCCTGTTATGTCGAATATTTTTGCCGCGCAGCAAGCTTTTCTTCGCACAGTACACAGTTCATGAACGTATTTCGGATAACGTCCGAAATATTATACTGTTAGGGGATACTGCAGCTAGATGTGACTTTATCGATATTGTTGTACCGACTTGTGGTAAAGGCGTATCTTGAAAATAATAATCCAACTAAAAATATGGAATTCGATTGTGACGCGTTTACGTCGTTGTACTGTATGTAAAATACGGGCATCTATTGCGGTATGGCCCTGTTTTAAAAGTCGTAACTGTCTTGAAGGTAATCTTCGATGACTCGTCAAAGGTACTTGGAAGGAGTTCACCGGTGTGGAAAAATGTAGTATTCTTCCAAAGGTGATACGAAAAGATATCGTGCTAGGTGTTGTATTTGGCTCAGTGTTTGCTTGACGTGCAAGATGCGAGCGAAGAGAATTATCTTGTCTGTAATGGACATAAAAGTTTTGAATATTCTTAAGGTAATAACTTAATAATATTTCAGGTGGTTTTTCCGCTGTTGTGTTCTGACTGTGGTTTGTTCGACTGTTGCTTGAATCGTTGTGTTTAAACTTGTGGGTTTAAGGTGGTCTTTTATAGGTGAGTATTTCCGCGTCAAACCATCTGCTAAGGGTGACGGTACTTCTCTGTAATCTATGATGTGTGTGTATAGTACTATCTCAATAACACTCAGTCCACCGTAGTGGGTGTTCACATAACATCCGATCGTTGCTTCAGAGCCGATCTCGGTAGTTAGCTGTGGAGAGTTCCGTTTGACAACGTGTGGTTGCGTAAGCCCCCACCAGGAATCCCCAAGGTTATCCTGCATTGATGACGTTGCTGACGCACATATCGGACCATTACTTCGTATTAGTTATCTTTCTTCGTATTGAGTGGAATAGTGATCAATGATTTAATGAGCTGCCAACCCATACATTGCCACGTACCTAGTGTCATCGGGTCTTATCCGTGTTCCCCGAAGGGGGTGCCCTCTGTCAGTTATCGCGTTGCAAACGGCAGAGCTGGGTTTCGACAGTCTAGATCCAAGCACTTATCTTTTAGGTAGAGTTAACTACCGGGGCGCAGTTAGCTTATCTCTTTGCTTTTCTAGCTCTAGAGATAGCAAAGTCCCGTATACTAAGATAATATCGCTTGTCCAATCATATCCATGAGGCTAAGCACGGGTATGGTTTGTCCCAGTATTAGCATGATACTGAGATAACACTGGTCTGATCCGTAACGCCAGCTGACCCGAAGGCCCCTGCTGGCAGTTACATTGCTTCGGCAGTATGGTTGGTGTGTCCCATGCCTTGGCCAGTACTATGGGTTTTACCCCATGATTACTGTCTGATCGAGTGTGCGTACTGTCTCCACACTGGGTAGCTATTCCCTATGCTGAGACGCAGTATTGTAGCATAGACTATTATGGGGATTTCACCCGGCTATGTTGAGCCGTCTGCTAACTCATCAGTAGACATCCTCAGGGGTGTGATCTTTAACCGCTGATTCATCTTTGAACAGCGGCAAGCCTGGGAGACTAAGCCTGATGTACTTCATACGCATGCTAAGGGGAACCCCTAACAATTCGTTACAAAGCTCGGACACTATCTAATTGTACTCGGCCTACCATGGTTACAATTACATGATGTTATAGTCAAATTCCAAAAGAAACCAATTGGATTTGAAAGCGACAATTGCCAGAGACATTGCCAACATCATTCAAGTGTATGGGTATGGGGCAACCATATGGAAACAACAGACTCAGACAAACCAAAGATGGATATATGTACAATAGCGGCAGCTCCGTTTATGAGACGCAATCAGAAGGACAGACTCAAAGTATACACGGAAACTCTATACGAAATCAACAAGGCCCTGGCAGATAAAGACCACCAGGACAAACCGCTAGAGCAGCTAATTCCCAAGGAATACCATGAGTTTCTCTCCCTCTTTGACAAAGTAATTGCTGACATGCTACCTCCACATAGACCATACGATCACACAATCACGTTGCAAGATGGTTTTACCCCTCCTTTCGGACCGATCAATAGCCTGTCAAGAGAAGAACTTCAGGTCCTAAAGGAGTGGATCAAATAGAACTTATCAAAAGGATTCATCAGAGTGTCCTCATCACCGTATGGAGCGCCGGTCCTGTTCACCCCAAAACCAAATCGGGGGCTACAATTGTGTGTGGATGACAGAGGCTTCAACGAAGGAACAATTAAGAACCGTTCCCCGCTACCATTAATTCAGGAAACCTTGCTCAGATAATCGAAGACCAATGGTACACCAAGGTGGACGTGCGAGACGCCTACAATATGATCTGAATCGCAGAAGGATACAAATGGCAAAAGGCCTCCAGAACCCGGTACGGCCTGTTTGAATCCCTGGTCATGCCATTCTGTCTCACAAACGCACCAGCGAGCTCTCAGCAATTCATAAACGACAATCTCCACCTGTTTTTGGACATTTTTTGCACAGCATTCTTGGACGATATCCTCATCAACAGTGACAATATGCAGAAACACAAGGAACACCTCCAGGCAATAATGACAATGCTTAAAGAAGCTGGACTGTATTTGAAAGCAAAAAAATGCGAATTCCATCAACAATGTAATGGCGGCGGCCGGGTAACCGCCCAGTATATAGTCACTTCGCGGGAGTGCAATTGCACTCTAGCGATAATCTTACTAAGTTACTATTCTACTATATTCACAATTCCACGTTTGCAACCGTATCTACTCTTACATCCTTATACGAGGCCATACTCGGACGTACGGTCTTACAAACAAGAAGTGAAATACCTGGGCTTAATAGTTGGGGTAAACGGAATCAGAATGGTCCCAGAAAAGGTGACCGCAGTCAAAGAATGGGAGGCACCCGGAAAAGTCATGGAGGTCCAGCCGCATTTAGGATTCTCCAACTTCTATCGATGGTTCATAAGAAACTACAACATGGTTGTCCAACCGCTAACGAAACTCACTAAAAAACTGGTACCCTTCCACTGGTGCCCCGACCAAAAAAGTGCATTTGCCCTGTTAAAAGAGGCGATTACAACTGCACCAGTCCTGGCACAGTTCAATTACGAAAGGGAAATCATTTTGGAAACCGACCGACGGGTCCAGCTATGTGTCAGCAGGAGTACTATCCAACTAAGACAACGAGGGAATTCTCCACGCAATAGCATTATCCTCAAAGAAACATATACCTGCAGAAGAAAATTACGATATCTACCATCAAGAGTTAGGAGCAATTGTTCAATGTTTGGAACAATGGAGACCGGAATGCGAGGGGTCGGTACATCCTATTCAAATACTAACAGATCACAAGAACCTCAAATACTTCAAGACCTCAAAGCTACTCAACAGAAGACAAACAAGATGGTCAGATTTCTCATCAAGATTCAAGTTCAGGATTATATACTGTCCAGGTAAACAAGGTCAGAATCCCAATGCACTCACCAGAATGCCAGGAGATATTTCACCCAAGGCTGGGGCGGAAAAAAACTCAACAAATCGCGCAAAAGAAGAAAAATCTGGACAAAAGCATACAAAAGAGACTAGTAGTAGCGTTTGCAGAAGTGGTCAATCGAGACACAGATGAAGTTAGCTCGGAATGGTTGTGGAACTGGATCCAGAACATGTGCAAAGACTGTCGATTCGACAGCAGTAGTGTTAGCAACAGTTCCAAATTACGGGTCCAGGTCGGATCCGGTTCCGAACCGCCCATGGAACCGAACCGCCAATCACAAGCGGTTCCGAATCGGCACCCACCCGGACCCGCCGTGTTTTGGTGGGTTTCTTCTCAAAAACTATCGCTCCAATTCAGTATTTGAGTTCTGATTGGAGCGCGACATGTTATATACGTAGGTTACGCAGTTTTTGACGCTCTTCAACGTCCCGGTCTCCGATTTGCGATAAAATTAGTATTTGTTGAGTCGCTGTGAAAAACAGTCGATTTTGGACGTATTTTCAGCTTTATTTCACAGCGTCTCAAAGAATACTGATCATATTGCAAATCGGAGACCGGTACGTGAAAGAACGTCAAACACTGCATAATCTACGTATTTAACATGTCGCGATCCAATCAGAACTCACATACTTAATCGAAGCGGAAAAGCAGTGATTAATGGGGCCGATGAAAAATGAGGCTCTACTGCAGGTAAAACCCGCCAAAACCCAGCGGGTTTTGGTTCGGTTCCGGGTTTTAACCGTTTGTGATTTAGTGGTTCGGTTCCTTAGCCAATTCAGGACCGACCCGGGGCTCCGGGTGCCGTGCCGAACCGGACCGCCGCCGGGTAACCTGGACCACTTGCTACCACTAGATAGCAGCCAAGGACTGTATTCCAACGCCACGACAACAATCAGTAAAGAGGCACTAGCAACACTCCAACTGATAAAAGAACACCGCAACAATCCAACAGCCGGACACCCAGGACGATCCGCACCCCTCGAACTACTCAAAAGAAATCACCAATGGCAAGGAATGAGATCAGGTGTGGACAGATATGTATGAAATTGCCATGTATGCCAATGCAGCAAGGTGACTCATCAAAACATCCACGGATGGCTCAAACCACTGGAGGTACCGCAACAACCATGGAACGAACTGAGTATGGATTTGGTGTTAGGGTTACCCGAAAGCGAAAGGTATAACGCCATATCGGTAGTTGTGGACAGACTGTCGAAAATGATGCATTAGTACCATTCCGGCACGATACAGACGGAAGGAAACTGGGTGAAATGTTTGTACAAGAAGTGTTTAAGTTGCATGGCTTACCGGGCACTAGAGCATCAGACAGAGGACCCCAATTCGGCTCGGAATTTTAAAGACAAATCTGCAAAAGACTTGGAATAGAGCTACAACTGTCAACTGCAATCCACCCACAATCTGACGGCCAGAGGGAGCGAATGAACGCCGAGATGGAACAGTACCTCAGGGCCTTTGTCAACTACCGACAGAACGACTGGACACAGTGGCGATCTATTGCACAATTTGCAACCAACACATGGCCTCAGAAACCACTGGATGTTTACCGTTTTTTGGCAATTACGGATTCCACCCAATGATGACCTTCAGTCAACATCCTGTGCAAGATGGAAACGACATCAGGGAAGTTAATGCAAACGCCCTCTCTGAAAAAATGAACGATATCTTTGAACAGATGACAGCTGAAATGGCTGGGGCACAAGATATCCAAGCAGAACAAGCGGACAAATATCGACGAGAAGGAGTCCAGATGGAAGTCGGAGATAGAGTATGGATGGACGCCAGAAATATCTCAACCCAACGACCAAGCCAGATGTTCAACTGGACGTGCGTGGGACCCTACGAAATCATGGAAGTTATCAGCCCATGGTCTACCGCCTACAACTCCCCAAAGACCTCCACATCCATGCGGTAAAACCAATCTCCCGTCTAAGCAAAGTATCGGAAGACACATTACCAGGACAAACTGAATCAGCACCACCTCCAGTCGTGTGGACGGAGAAGAAGCATACGAGGTGGAGTGTGTCGAAGCTTCTATGGTATTCTGACGACAGCTGCAGTACTGAGTTCAGTGGAACGGCAATGATGAAAGGAGTTGGGAACCTGCAGTCAATGTGAATGGACTGCAAGCTATCGATATATTCCACGCGGAACAACCTGGCAAACCTGGATCAACAGCCTCGTAGGAACTCGGCTTGTGGGAGGGGGAGCTACAGTCACCATGGTTTCGAGTGAGGATTGGAGGGAGAGTATGGATGGATGAAGAAGATAGAAGAATACGAAGGGATGCTGGTTAAGTTGGAAGGAATCAGGATTTGTGGGGAAGAATCTAGTTTTGTTGGAAGGAATCAGGTTTTGTCAGAAGGAATCAGGTGTGGTTGGTTGCGTTGTAAATATGGCGTGATGGTTATGGCGTGAGCAGTGGTTTAAAAGGGTTGCGTACATAGTTGGGAGATGTTAGGATGTATTTTGGAACGAGTGAGCAAAGGTGACGAAAGTCACGTTAGCTGAATATACAGGTGATGGATTTGCGGAGGATAGATTTGCTCTTCACTCGTTCTCTAGTCTACAAAACAATCAATAGCTTCGGCATCAAACATTGTTCACTTCTGTGATTCCGGATGTCGAGTCTCTAGTTGCTACGCAGTACCACAATCACTGCACCTTTAGTTTGGTTATCATAACCCCTAGAACTCCAAGCCCTGAACCTTGACACCTTTGGTGCAGTTGTGGTTCCAGGCTGCAATTAATTTCCTTCATTCCCTCCTGATTGCATTCCAGAGTTTTTCCTTCAATTTCTGACAACTTTGTGGTGTCAAAGGTAACTCCGGCCTTGGATTCTGCATTTCTCCCAACACTTCTGTAATTCGTTCTTCCACAGTTTTTGTAGATTGCCGTTGCTTCAGCAATTCGCTCAATTGGCTGGTTGTTGGTAACTGAGCACGAGCTATCAGTCTGGTATTGATATCTTTGATGTTCCTCTGGAGTTGCTCATCGTTCATTGTTTCAGTATTCGCCTTCGTTATGTTTTTCAGCTCAAATTGCAACTAACTGGTCAATGTCACATCGCGGTTGGCCTTAATCATCATCCTGACATCTTTTAAATGATGAACGAAAGGGGAGGTAGAAATGGAGCACGATCCTTCTGCTTCCACACAATCCCTAATGTTGTTGATGTTTTTCTGTATGTTTTGAATTGCCACATTGATTTCTGCCTCCAGAAACGGATTGGTCATTTACCAGCAAAAGCTATCACGACCTGCCGCAGTTGTAACAATAACCGGTGGTGGGACTTCTGTAATTCCCGATTGGTTTTCTCCTGGTTTCCTGCGATTCACTTCTTTTCCTTTTTCAAATTTTCTTTTGCCATAGTCTCACCATGACTGATTTCCTTCTACGTTCTTTGATTGAGCCATGATCATGATTTCTGATTGTGCTTCGAGGGCTATTCCGATTGTTGTCTGTGTTCCTCCGCAATTGTGTTTGCAATATCATGTTTTCTCTTCCTCGCAGTTGACGTGGAGTCTGTGGAATTTGGTCCAGATATTTTTGATACTGAATCGTCCAATACTAGTCCTCCTCCATGATGTGCCGCTTCGGTCCAGTAACTATTTCAGGGGGAAATTGCTTGAGGTTCATCCGAAAAGCCGGTTTCACGGGGTTCATCGATTTCAAGGATATTTGTATCTATACTATCGAAAGCATTTAACAGTTCTGGTTCATGGATTTGGCAGGTTTTTCCTCCAAAGTCAAACAAATTGTTGTTGGATTGCAGTTGTTTGTTACTGTTGTATGCAGGCATTCACTCGAATATAATGGATCCTTCCCGAAGAAATTTCAAGAAACACACAACCCAGATGTGTCTCCCGAAACTGTGCACCATTAACCAGTATTCGAAGTTGCCAATAGATTTAAACAGCTGGCACTGATTGTTACACAGACAGTGACAAAAGTAACAGCCGATTCGATGATGATAACGGCACATATACTGCATTTTGACCGGTACATTCATTTGTTGACTCATGCTTCTGTCAGGATTTTTGTGGCTCGAGGTTCTAGGGGTGATAAAACCAAACCAAAATTCTGAATTGGAAGTATTGCAAACAAAAACAAGAGACTCAAAATCCGGAATCACAGAAGTGATCATACGCTGTTGCCCAAACTATTGATTGATTTGTAGACTAGAAAACGAGTAAAGAACCAACCTATTCTCCGCAAATCCATTGTCCCTCTATAGAGCTAACGCAACCATTGTCACGTGGACTCACATGTTCCAAAATACATGGCGTCCTCACCCAACTATGTATGCAAACCTTGTGATCAACGAATGACACCATAACTGTTTCGTCCTATTTACAACGCAACTGTTCAATCCTGATTGTTCCACACAACCTGATTCCTTTTTTGCATCTCATATTGCCTATATACAGGCCCCTGATCAACTCATATTCCCAATATACACTCCCCCGATCATCACTGTTACCTCGACCCTTAATCGACACAACAGATACACAAACCATATACTGTACACATGGCTACTGAACTCTGGGCCAGACGGTTATGATAATCAGGTGGGTGTGCTTCACTGGAGATCTGGTGTCACAGAAATGAGAGTCTTGCATGGAATGATCAATTGCCATGATATAGCCATCCATACGTTATACCCCATGGGCATGGAACATGACAGGTTCACCAAACAGCTTACCCAGGGGTGATTAGATGCGGATAATTTGTAGCTTAGCAATAACTGTGGAATTCTCATATAGGTATATCCCAATGTTATTTCTTATAGTCCCACTAACATATTGATTCGGGAAGCTATGGCCTTTTTGTAGCTGTTGCAATGGTGGTAATTTTTATTGCGGCACTTGTGGTGGAAGTTGCTGGAGTTCAAGATTGTTTTATAGACGTACTTGGGGCAGAAGGGGCAGAATTTTCTGGAGTTCCTGATTGATTTAGAGATGCCCTTGTAATGGAAGTTTTTGGAGTTCATGGTGGTTTTATTTTAAGATCTGATTATTAGTCAAAATGTTTAGTGTTTACAGGATCTTTGTAACATTCCACTGGAGATGGAATTTGATTGCCAAAAGTTTGGACTTCAAGCTTGTTCATTGCTGGAAGATTCAACCTTGAGCCTGAATATTTGACTGTACATTCTATCGGAAGATTGAACCTTGATTCTGAATATTCAACGGTATATTTCATTGGAAGATTCAAACATAATCCTGAATATTCCACTCTACATTGTCATTTGTATAGGAAGATACAACCTTTACCCTGAATATTCGACACGACATTGTCAATTGCATTGGAAGATTCAACCGGATCATAAATATTTGACTATACATTGTAGATAGTATTGGCAGTTTCAATCTCGCCAATAAGAGAGTCTTGATGAAAATTTGCCTAACAGCTTAAATACAAAGGGTGTCTCAGATGCCAGAACGAATTAGAAATGTGTGGTGCACCTAACCTTGAGTTGACCAGCGGGAGACGGTATTGCCATCAATTCACTGATCAGAGAATCGGATGACTATCCGATTCCAGCTCAAAAATGTCTAACAAGAACCTCTCACTCCGTTCATGCATTTCTTACTGGAGTACCTCTCGAAATTAGTGTTATATTTTGGGATCAAGATTACCGCAGTCTGAATGTAGAGTTAGTATAGTCTTGGCGTAGCTATAGCATTTTGATTAGTGATTTTGTATCTTCAATTTATTTTTGACTCTCTTCGTGTTGTATGCTGCATGTGTTGATTGTTTCAAGGTATCCATTCATTGAACCATATATTGTTCGCGATCAGTGCACCGACAAATCACACCACTCACATATTTCCATAAAGACCTGAGGATATTTTGAGACATTCTTGGTGCGTTTGAACATGAATGATTATTAGCTAATAAATTTGATTCCCCAATAAGGAAACGTTTCCTTTATAACTTCGTCACTATGCTTGATTCTTAAGCTAATTTGTATTTGTCATAACCAATATTTAAAACCTATATTGAATTGAGATCAAACACCATATGTTCGGTCCACCAGGAGATGCATATGGTACTTTAGCCAAGAACAGACAAGCTGAATATGAGGCACATGGATGAGAGATATATATCAGTTGGATAAGTGGGAGAGTGTCTGAGCATTTCCGTACACACTGGTCATCAATTGACAGCAATACCCATCGCTTGTCAACTTTTAAGGTTTTTGTTTGTTTTGTTCATACTGTATTCACTGTTACTAGAGTATGACAGAGTTTAAACACACCCCGCCTCCGGGCAAGCCGGCGCGATGGCGAGTTCCCACCCACTACCCTTCGTCCCTGTTAACAACAGACAGAAGAATATAAGCAGTTGACGGTGTCCATAAAACAAAAGGAAAAGAAGAAAATGAGCGGAAATGTCACCTCCCGCTGAATGCACCACAATTCAACCAAAGCCACCACCGCCCGCCGCTCCTGCACGCTTGGGCGGGAACTGGCCGACATCAGTTGCTGCCATGATGTCCATCACCGCCTGGTCGCACTTCTCCATGGAAAACAGCTCAAAGACCTGCATGTGTTGGCATCTCACCACTTTTCAGCCCGTCGCCTTCCCTTGTGCTTTCCAGAGCACTCTCTGTTGGTCTTTCCACCTATTGCAGTGGCAAACGAGGTGCTCCCGTGTCTATGTTATCGTCCATCGCACCACCAGCACTTGTTGTCTTCTCGGTATCCGAACCGTATCAAGTAGACTCCCATTGTAACATGCCCAGCGTGTAGTCGATAAAACATGCTTGCCAAAGACTTCACACTTGTCATTGGGACTGGCCTCTTTCTTCTAGCCTTACCCTTCAGTCTGTAACCGAAGTGCTTGCTGCACTTGTCAGCCTCCACTGTGCATGTGTTGCGGATCTTCCTTCAGAGATCTGTCTAGCTCTATTTGATGGCGAGGTGTATGGCCGCACGATTGCCGTGCTTCTGCTGGTGTCTCGATCGAAGTGTGCCTAACGGTCCGCGTCGTTGTGCCCAGAAATGCCGGAGTGACCCGGAACGCAGTCAATCTCCGTTGTGATCCCATGAGCGAGGAAAGCCTGTGCTCTCTGATTAATTCGGCTCGTTAGATGCTGCCCAGAGGCCGGCTCCAGGTGTGCTGTCTGTCGAATGGCGGCATGTGAGTCACTAAACATGGCCACTGTTTTCACTCCATGCTTTGCAATATTTCTCTGTTCGTAATTATGTCTCTGAGCGTGAGTCCGATTGCCCACAACTCGGTATCAAAGACTTCCATACATCCAGTGCCTAGATGACTACGGCGGGACCACCATTCACTGCGTTTTGGCACACTGCTGCGGCGTCCACCTGGCCGTCATCAGATCACGATCCATCCGTCCACCACATCCAGACCCCCGCTCCAAATGTGGATTCCTTCTCCCTTGCCCAGCGTTGTGCGGCTCTCTTCACTGCCTCATCAACACCCAATATACAGGTTTTAACCACTGGACCTTCGCCCAGGGCATGCCAGCTCATGCCATCGGTTTCCCCGCCATGCTCATGCTCTTTCCCGACTGCTCTGCATAATAATGCGCCAGATGAAGGGTTTTTCGGCAGTTGCTTGAGTTTTCTAGTGCATGCGTTTGCTAGTCTCGCTGTGAATCGCCGTTGTCTGGAGTCTAAGACTATGGGCGCAGGTGTGAGTGCTGAGTGTCTCATAAGTGCGCCCTGTGGAGTCATGGGCGGTGCGCCCAGAACGGATGTATCTTATTGATTCAGAAGACGTTTTAGGTCGTCTCGCCTGCCTACTTCTTTGGAATCTCACCAGACTCGCTCCCATATAGTGCGACCGCTTGGACACAAGCTATTTTGACGGCTCTCACACTGTCTGGAACAACCCATTTGTCTTTATAAGAGTTCGGAGTCGGGCCTCAGCTGTGCTGGCTTTCTTCATGTATCGGTTGTGGTGTTCCTGGAACATCAGCTGCATGCCCATCCTGACGCCCATCCAGCATGTTACCTCTTTGTTGAACCGTATATTCCGTCACCAACTCTTATTTTTGCTGTTAGCTTTGGTCAGAGGTGCTTTTTGTGGCCTGGCCTGGGTGTGAATGGGGCCGTCTCCGTCTTCAGTGTATCAAACTGCAGCCATTATTGTCTTGCCAATTCGATGCTTTTGGTGTGCATTTCTCAAGTGTCGTGATGACCTGATTGACATGGCGTCCAGTCGCCACCCAGCTGAGGTCATCCCCAAGCGAAAGCCCTTCAGCTGAGACATACTCCTCAACCCACATGATCAGTACTGAGGTGTACATTACCAAGAGAATCGGTAACACAGGTGAGCCCTGCGGAATCCCTGCTTCCGCTGAATGTCTTCGCATAGCATTGCCCTCGATTATCATTCATACCGTCCTTTCTGGGAGAAAGCTCTCCATCCATTAAATGAGGAATTCATCAATGTACTTCGGCTTCTTTTCATTGACTAGCCTCCCTTTGCAACACTCGGGAATGCCGCCTTGATATCCATGGGATGCACACCGGTTACCGCACTGTTTGTCACACTGCGTTCACCCTGTCGACCATAATGGCCGCTGCATCGATGGCCAACAACTTTTAAGGTTATGTATTGCTTATCTGCTAATTTCATATATTTCCCCATTTTGATTAACGTTCATGCACGACTTCATACAGAAATATTTTCGAACATAGGCTTATTGACTTGAACAAATAGCTTATATATACCGGAAAATTCATGTATCAGCACTCCATAGTGTATCAAGAAAGAGACAATTGTCAGTCTACAAGGAAATCATGTAGAATAATAATTTGAGAGATTGGAGTGAGCATACATGACCTGACTTATCGTTGCCCTCTTGGCATTGCAGGGGCATACAGCTTTGTTTCCTCCAATCAGGATTTTTTCTAAGGCAACATCTTTTTCTCGTTATATCTGAAATATCGTCAACTGCTTTATTTATGTTTCCTCATCATTCTGTATCCTGAGTGAAATGCGAAATAGCCGACAATTGACACAGCTTGATGGGTCTTGTTCGAGGAGTGTCAAACTTGAGGTAATTTTCCATGAGTTTGTGTTTGCCCGTTTCTGCCCATTATCACCAACCACCCAGACCTTAATGGCATACTATATTCAGGAAAAACTACGAGTCCTTCCGAAAAATCACTCCATCTGCACCAAACTTCACATGGAATCATATTTGAAAGATAATAGCTGCTACTTTGCGAAATTCAACGTTAGATCCTGAAACCTGACCACTATGACTTGTGATGTCCCCAACTCACTCTACTGGTAAACCGCACCAGACATCGCCAACGACTTTCCCAGCGTGTCCTCTAATACACAATCGTTGTGCACACCTCACCAATTTTACCGCTGGTTTTACAGCTGATGTATTATGGGAGCTTTTAAGATGGCACACATATACAAATTGTTAAGTAAGGTCTTCTCTTCAACTGCTTTTTAAAATGCAGTAGCGTGCATGCATCCACAGTCTGTTGATGCTACCCAAAAGCTTGTATATGTCGAGCAATACGGCATTCAGATATATTAATAGTTTGTCTGGTTAGCTTGCAAACAGTTCTCCTGCGGCAAACCTGGAAGTTAGTATACAGTTGTACGTTATACTTCACCCTAGCTGACTCAACTTGCTGTCAGGTACGGGGCCTTTGTATATTCTCATGGTCTGGGCAGGTTGCCTGCAATCCATTATCCTCCCGGCAAAACAGGATATTGGTATACAGTTGTGGTGGAGACATCACAAGTGCCTCTTCAATCGTCTGTCACGTAAGAGCAGATATTTCTGTGCGTTCCTGGACTGCACGGTATGCTTGCATTCAGGTCTCCTGCCGGATTGCCTGGAAGTTGGTATAGGCCGTAAGTTTTGCCTCACCCTAGCTTCTTTTACTGTCTGCAACAAACTAATTTCAGGTGTTAGGGTCTCTAACAGTCAATTTAGGATATTTCAAGTTATCCACAAATTTGTCCGTCCAGTGTGCCTGCAAGCAGCTACAGTTGAATAAATATCGAACAAGTTCAAATCTCTCCCCATGCACAATCTAGTTTGAGATTCACCATGAGTTGATATACACCATCCAGCCATTTATTGTATTTCCCAATTTCCAATTCCCGCTTGCTATATCACTTCCTGTTATTTGTCAGTTAAATGGAACACTCCATACAAGACATCCTTAGCAATTATTCCCAAAAGACTCAGGAGGTATACCTGGAACAAGCATCTGCCAGGGCAAAGTCAATGGAGAAGTTTCTTGAACAGTTTGAAGAATTGGGTTATTTTTTTACTTTTTTATCAAAATATTCATTAAGGGGATAATTATTGATATGATTTCTGAATTGTATGCAGAATGATTATCCCGGAGATGATGAGCATGACAACGAATATCTCAACTCCGATCATGCCCACTCAGATATTTCTTCTGGTGGTGATGATGAATTTGGTAAGCCTGAGCCACCGTCCACCAGAGCAAGGGCATGCCGCGTGAAAGCATCATTCCAGCACAGAGACCAGCAGCGAGCAGATACTACAGTCTCACTCTGACTAGGACTTCACTCAACATCAGCTGTACCGAAACCTCCGACGAAGCATATCAATTCCAATACAAATCTGTGAGTGTCTCTACAGCCTGGTAGTAAGTGAATCAGTGCGAGTTGCTGCCACCCCAAGAACAAAAAACCAAACCATTCCAGAAGACAACAAGAAAACGTTCGAGTTGGCCAAAGCCTTCCTTGCAACTCATCTCTTTACCAAACACCTATGGCCATTGATGAAGAATGAAAAATATGAGCTTATCACAGTGAACTGAAAGCTAGCAATTGAGGCTCAGGATTGTTCAGAGGTGGGTCGCCAGTGAACCTGAAAAACCGTCCATCAGTATGTCAGCAGTCCAGTGGCCCCTGCACAGACATTGATTTTCAGACTCGAGAAGCTGTAAGTTTCGCCTGCCGCAGGTGAAATGGTGATTTGAATTAACAATGTTTATAACTGTATAGCAAAATGAGTAGCTTGCATAGACACCTAGCTGACGCTGCTCAATGTACTGTTGTGGAATGCTACCACCTTGATATTCACACACAGGAAGATCTAAAATACCAAATCCTGTATCTGCTAGCTGAAGACTTATACATGATGAACATTGTTGGTGATAAAAAAGCCTGGTTACCAGGTTTGAAATCTTAGATCTCATATACCATATCTTCTTCTTTACGGTGAACGCCTATGGACTGCTCCCACATAGTGCTAAATACTGTGATCTGGTATATCCATGGATGTTTGCAATTGCCGCAGCTGCCATCCACTGTGCCCAATCCGACTACAAGCAGGGAACATAAGTCACCACATACTTTACCCAGGATGATCATCAAAGTAATGATCATCTTTTTCATATACATTTCATCTGCACTGATCTCTTTTGGACATTCCAGGTAAGCTATTTCAAGCATCTGTAAATGTTAGTTAATGCGCCTGGTTTGCCTTTTCGAGTATCTACTATTTCATTATACTCTGGTTTTGCTTATTTATACACATGGGTACCTGAATGACTAACCAAATTTGGATTGCAGACGAAACTCTGAGAGCCCATAATCATTGGCGTTCCATCCATCCAACCAGGCAAAATATACTCATCAATAAGTGTGGAGAACACATCACTCATCAATATAAAGAGAAGGTAAATGAAATTGCATCATTTCTTGGAGACAAAATGGATGACAGCATGGTTGATATTGATAATATGTATGATTGATCCAGTTGGACTGGTGTTAGTTGCTGTGCATTATGTGCCTCACTCTCTCTTTTGCTTCAATCATTATATTCCTTTCCTTTCCATGCTTGATATATTGCTCTCTATTGTAATGCCTATTTCCGTGTTATCATTTCAACTATTTGATCATAATGTAATCAAAGAGATGAATCATCCAACAATGGGAAAATATTCAAAATATTTATCCAAATGATTCCACATCCAATGCTCCAGGAGACTCATAGATCTCAGATCTCAAACCGGCCGCTTCCAGAAGCTTCAGCACCTCACACCAGCGCACCAACAGGCTGCAAAAATCTTATACTGGCACTCCCAGAGGCTCCAGAATCATGTATCGGTGCTCACAGAGGCTCCAGACTTTGTACTGGGGCTTCTGGAAGCTCCCAAACCATTCAATGGCACTTCTAGAAGGTTCCAGGGGCTTCAGGAGACGCCCTCCCATGCTTCAAGAGCCTATGGAACCTTGCACTTACTCTGAACTGCTCCGAACTCCTCCAACAACCCCTGGAGGTTCTGTGAGTCATTCGAAGCAAGAAATACTTTTGCTAATGTACTATTCACTTCAGGGCCACAGTGAGCTGTGGAATATATGAAACTCGGCTGTGAATGATTGGGAATGGAACAAATATTGTCCACTGCATTTCATCCTCAGACCAACTGCCGAACTGTAAGAGTCCATGCAGTAATGGAACAGTATTTCGAAATGTTGTTAATTTCCAGCAGGATGATTGGATCGAGTGGATACTATTGGCAGAGTTCACATCTAATGATCATACTTCGGAAACAATGAATTGCTCTGGGTTTTTTTGGCAACTATGTCATTCATCCACGAATCATTTTCAGACCACACCAATCAATGATCCTAACGATAATAGTGATGTCCATACCAGCAGATGGTCAAACAGATGGAACGACTTTTTTGTGACTCCGAGCCGAGATAAAAGGGCCTAGGCCAGACAGTCCACCCGGGCCAATAGTCTTAAAGTGTCGGCACATCATTGGAAGTCGGTGATAATGTTTGGCTGGACACATGACACATATCAACCGCCCGACAATTCAAGAGACTCAATTGGAAATGCATAGGGCCGTATGAAATCATTGAGGTCAATAGTCCTTGGCCTATTGAATCAAACTACCCAATCAGCTAGGCATTAATGATGTCCAACCAATATCCTGTTTGGGGAATGCCACTCATGATTCTCTGCACTATCGAGATCAAGAACACTACCACCTGAAATTGTCGAAGGAGAAGTGGAGTACAAAGTCAAATGGGTCGACAATTCCAGGCAGTTCGAAGGTACCTGCCATTGCTTGTAAAGCAGTGAGGGTACGATGTGCACAGCTTGGAACACTAGGCCAACCTGGATGGACACAAGGCTACCCATGAATTTCACAGCAAACAACCTGGCCAGCCAGGTCATGAACCTCATAGGTACTTGGCATTTGCAAGGCGGAGCTACTGTCACCATTGTACTGGGTAATGATTGATGGTGGAGTGATGATCGGTACATAATACATAGGATTATTCACAACCTGAATGAAATCATGTTTCAAACAGACAGGCTAAAGGACCAAGAGAATGAAATCAGGATTCGAACGCAAGGTTGAAGAATGATGAGAATGCAATCAAGTTTTGAACCAAGGCTAAAGCACAACCAGAATGAAATCAGTTTTCAAATCAGCTTTGATGGGAGACATAGGAATCATGCAAAACAGGTAGACAAGGACAGCAGGAGTTCGGATATATTATGGAATGAGTGAATCATTGTATATAAACTGGGTGTTTGGCAGACAATTAGTTTCTTTTCTTTACTCTTTCTCTCGTCTATAAAACAATCATTTATGCTTCGGCTTTCATCTCTTTCACACTCGGTGAGTGTGGATCGAAACTCTTACATTTCGGTCCTCACCCTCGTAGCTACAGGCTACTCTCAGACTCTTGGCCACACCGGCTTACGGTTTTTATAACCCCTAGAACCCCGTGCCCTGAATCCTTGACACCCATTGGGGTTTTGTTTTGTCTTAAAATCTATTTTGAGCAAATTGGTTGGTTGGGGTAGGATTGTTGCGATTGAAATGTGGATCATTAATTATTGTAATGGTCTTATTTTTGAATTCAGCTGGCTTCTTCAAGATTTCTGCTTCCCATATGTGCTTCAGTGGCCCTGTCATGGTTTCATTATATGTTCGAGGGTCATCATTGACTGTAGTTGATGTTAAAGCTGTGTATATCAGTTCAGAGATGTTGACTTGTGCAATTGCTTTTGATGAGCTTCTTCTTACTCTATCAGTTGTATAATCACTGGGGCTGTTGAAAATTCTGCAGCTGCGACGGTTCATCATACAGAGTTAATGTGTCTTCATATGCTTCTGTTTCTTGTTATTATGTTCTTGATGGAGCTTGGTCATGAGAATGAAATGTCTGATGGCGACGACCTGTTAGCACATCAATATATGAATGGATAAAGGCATTGTGTCAGGAGTGATATGTGTGAGGCCTACTTTTCCAGCACTGAAGCAGGGGGATTTGACTCCCACCCATTTTATACTCAGTTGTATATGATGGGTGACCAGCATCAGCTCCAGCCATATGATTGGGGGCAACTTTCCCATTTCTGGTACAGCTGTGAACGATAGTGTCACCTGCTCTACTCTCTGGATGGCTGACGTGAATCATTTGCTCATCCGTTCAACCCGGATCATTGTCAATTATCTCAATTTGAATCTCTTCTTGTGGTGAATCAAATATATCAATTTCGGAAGTCTCTGCACTGGCATGTATTCTGTATTGTCTGTTTACTGATTGTGGGCATGATTTATATACGTTCCATTCTTGGTCAAAGATAACATGTGATTGAGTTCTTATGTCTTGTGTTCGGGATCCCAGATTCTACAAACAGTGGTACTATCATGTACATAACCGACTAG
>WHVE01000957.1:0-42814 GCA_015178995.1 Trichophaea hybrida
AGTTCCGCATACTAAGATAATATCGCTCGTCCAACCATATCCATGATGCAAGCACGGGTATGGTTTGTCCCAGTATTAGCATGATACTGAAGATAACACTGGTCTGATCTGTAACGCACAGATGACCCGGAGGCCCCTGTTCGGCAGTTACATTGCTTCGGCAGTATGGTTGGTGTGTCCCATGCCTTGGCCAGTACTATGGGAATTTCCCATGATTACTGTCCGATCGAGTGTGCATACTGTCTCCACAATGGGTAGCTACTCCTTATGCTGAGACGTAGTATTGTAGCATAGACTATTATGGGGATTTCACCCGGCTATGTTGAGCCGTCTGCTAACTCATCAGTAGACATCCTCAGGGGTGTGTTATTTAACCGCTGATTCAACTTTGAACAGTGGCAAGCCTGGGAGACTAAGCCTGATGTACTTCATACGCATGCTAAGGGGAAACCCCTAACAGTTTCAGGATGGTATGGATCACGTGGTGCCATGAACAGTCTATATCAGTTGCGTCTTTTGGTGGAACTGGAATGAATCCCACCAGAATCCAGGCCCGCCTTGATGCTGCACGACGTACATCTTTCTGAATGTTCCCGATACTCATATATACGGTCAGGCGCCCTTGTCGCCAGAGAAATTTGTGAGATGGGTTTTGTCCGGGGCGAAAATTACTGGCACAATTGTTGCACCGTCGGGTCATTGTTCCTGAGTTTACCACCACCAATCTCCTGAGTTCATCTCACTATAGATTCGATGATTAGCCGAATCGTACAGCTGCACCACAGCGAAATCCTGGTGCTCTGCAAAAGATAAATGCCCCAAAAGAAACTGGATGCACTTGAACATGTCCAGGCAGTATATGTTGCCATATTTCCCAGGTGCTTGAAGCCAATTCACTGCTCCCAGTCCGAAGTCGAGGCACATCAGCAGTTACCAGAGCTCGGATGGTGTCTGGAACGAAGTCATACAGAGATCATCCAAGCCACGCCACAGATAGTCATTTACCCAAGTTTTGCCTTGTGTACCTAGAGCACGGGCTTGTTGATAATCGAACCCATTTGAAAATCGGTGCCACAGGTTCCAATTCGGTTTCCAGTGTTTGTCGTAGAGGCTCGTTGCCACAACCTCCCGTTACCCTCCGGCAGCCTCTCCATACACTTCTGTGTGGGGGACTTTCCTCGCAGTTACGAATGCGACGTAGTGTTTCTCCGGTAGCTCGGGTATAGGAGCGCTCTCGGAGTTGTGCCCAGCTGGTTTGAACCCTTGGTACTGTCAGGTTCTCCTGCATTCATTTACTTCTTGCTTTGCTCATCTCGCTACTTACTAGATCTCCAATTTTCTTCTGTTTCAAATCGTTCCATTATCTCTCCCATGTCGTAAAACGCTGCTGGGTGATCGTTTTGATAATGTTGAGCAAGACCAGTCGAGTTGTGGATCCATTTTCCACATTGTGTGAATCGCAATCGTAACAACTGGTTTGCCCAATGACTCATACTGATGACCGATGTTACAGTATCTCTGGTAGATGGGGTGCGACGAGTGAATGGTGAATGGTAGATGGGGTGCGACGAATGTATGGCGAATGGTAGATGGTGTGACATGTGTATGGTGAATGGTGAGGAGCACCGATTCAGGGCTAAAGGAAGGTACCGTAGGATGAAGTTGCACACCCCTCCAGGGAAATGAGGCTCTGTGCCATATGACACACGGGCTTGATAGAACTAGCCTTGAAATAGACCAACAACTATACGTCACTTCACCTGACAAATTGTTTGTACCCTACAAAGTGATTGAGTTCCCGTCCCTAACCCCTGCTAAGCCTATGATTTTCGTCACCAGCACCCCACCAAACCCTCCAGGTGGAGATGCAGATACCCCTCTAGGTGACGGCAGGGCTCGGATCGCATCTAATCGTGCAGCACCCATTCAATAGCAAGGCACCTGAGTTTGATAGGCATTGGATAATCGGAGTTTCACATGTCTAGATAGTGTTGTATGTTCGAATGTGTGGTGAATTTTCAGTCTATTCTCAGAATCTGCAACCATCGATGGGGGTTGCATGCAGGTTGCCTGCTTTGTTATACGAGAGATGGACACCTGCAAGCACCTCTCTTGAAAGGCAGTAGTCTGATTTCAAGTGTCAAACTTCAACAAGCAAGGCAATCACAGGTGTTCAAATGTTTTGTTTGTTGTAGCTTCAGAATCGTAGCATAAATTTGGTGGGCTGTGAGAAACTGCAACCAAGTGGCAGGGGTGATACCCCACCTTTCATCTAGTGATCAACTTGAACACTCCTAGCAGACAATGGATCATGAAAACATGAATCAGATGTTTGTCAAACAAGGCGGTATGGTAAGAGAAGTGCAGACAAGATCGGTGCGTATTGAGTGTTCGCGAGAGATTTGCAAGTGTATATAAACACACCTTCGTCGGGAAAAGCTTCCGTGCAATGGTAATGGAGATTTATTATTGCTGTTTCCCCTGTGTTACCGTTGCGTACAGCAGATTATGGTTGCCTATCATGTATTTTGGCCGTTATGGAATGTTATGGCAGTGTCACCAGGTATAATAACCATTTACAGAACGATGCAAATTTCTCATACTGCTTGCACTTCATCAACCCCGATTTTCAGTCGTCACCATCGCCACCACCATCACCACCACCATCACCATCACCACCACCATCACCATCACCATCACCATTACCATCACCATCACCATCACCATCACCATCACCATCACCATCACCATCACCATCACCATCACCATCACCATCACCATCACCATCACCATCACCATCACCATCACTATCACCATCACCATCACCATCGCTACCACCGTCACCATCACCACCAGCATCACCATCACCACCACCAGCATTTCGCTTGCTCACCACAAGCCAGCTTCGCTCAATCACCACTGACCAGCTGCAACCCAGCTTCGCTCAATCACTTCCCACCAGCTGCTACGACATTTTCCTCGCCTGCCACCTGCCAGATTCGCTCAATCATCAGACACCAGCTCATACCCAGCTTCACCCAATCGCCATCAGCCACCTTCGCTCGATCATCAAACCCCAGCCCCAACCAAGCTTCGCTCAATCGCCATCAGCCAGCTTCGTTCAATTATCCGCCACCAGCCCCTACCCAGCTTCGCTCAATCACCACCAGCCATCTTTGCTCAATCAATAGTTGCCAGCTCCTACCCAGCTTCGCTCAATCACCACCATCCATCATTGTTCAATCATCAGCCGCCATCTGCTACCCAGCTTCGCTCAATCACCACCATCGATCAACAGCGACCAGCTCCTACCCTGCTTCGCTCAATCACCACCAGCCCTCTAAGTTCAATCAACAGCCGCCAGTACCTACCCAGCTTCGCTCAATCAACAGGTGCCAGCTCCTTCACAGCTTCGCTCAATCCCCACCGCCAGCTTCATTCAATCAACAACCGCCAGCTCCTACCCAGCTTCGCTCGATTACCATCATCCATCATTGATCATTCAACATCCACCATCTTCCACCCAGCTTTGCTCAATCACCACCATCGATCGACAGCCACCAGCTCCTACCCATCACCACTATCACCACCATTACAATTTCGACTATTAAACAACAAGTTGTCATCTGTTATTCAGTTGTAAGGATACTCTATATGCTTCGTCCATAGAGCTTCACTTGATCACCACTACCCAGCTTCGCTCTATCACTACCAGCCAGCTTTGTTCGATCAACAGCAGCCAGCTCCAATCCAGCTTCACTTGATCACCACCAGCCAGTGTCGTTTGATCAACAGCAGCCAGCTGCAGCCTAGCTTCGCTCGATCACCACTAGCCAGCATCGTTCAATAAACAGCCGCCAGCTCCTATCCAGCTTTACTCGATCACCACCAGCTAGTTCCGTTCGATCAACAGCTGCCAGCACCTACCCCTCTTCGCTCCATCGCACCCAGCTTCGCTTGATCAATAGCCGTAAGTTCCTACCCGGCTTTGCTCTATCACTACCAGCCAGCTTTGTTCAATCAACAGCAGCCAGCTCCCACCCAGCTTCGCTCGATCACCACCAGCCAACTTCATTCGATCAACAGCCACCAGCTCCTACCAAGCTTTGCTCCATCACAGCCAGCTTCGCTTGATCAATAGTCACAAGCTCCTACCCAGCTTTGCTCTACCACTACCAGCCATGTTTGCGCAATCAACAGCAGCTAGCCCCAATCCAGTTTCGCTCAATCAATGGTCGCCAGCATCTACCCAGCTTCGCTCTATTGACTGCATCTTGATCCCAGCCAGCTTTGTTTCATTATAAACTGCTGGCTTTGCTCAATCACAACCCACTCACTCCAAGTTCGCTTTACATGATTGACCCCAGCCAGCATCCCTTGAACATCAACCACCAGCTTTGTTCGATCAACATCTGCCCACTCCATGTCTGGTTTGCTTGATTCACCACAGCCAGCATCGCTTGATCAATGCCCACCAGCTTTGCTTGACCATAATCCCACTCCAAGTCTACTTCACTCGACTAACCCCAGTCCGCTCCCAGCCAGCTTCACTTGATTATCACCTGCTAGTATCGTTCGATCAATACCAGCACACCAGGTCTCCATCGTTTGATAAATGCAGTCAGCTCCGTATGATTATCTACTGCCTGAGTAATTCGATTGATACCCGTCTATGTCATGTCAGACCTGTGAGACCGAGCATGTCAGAGAGATGAGAGGGAGCATATCAGAATTGTGAGAGCAAGCTGTCAGGGTTGTGAGAGTGAGCTTGTCAGAGTTTCAAGAGCAAGGTTGTCAGAGTTGCAATAGGAAGAATGTGAGAGTTGCAACAGTGATCATGTGGGAGCTGCGGCAGCGCATGTCAGTTGTGAAAGTGAGCATGTCAGTTGCATCAGGGAGCCTGTCAGAGTTGCAAGAGCGTAGGTCAGAGTGGCAAATAAAAGAGAAATAGTGAAGAATATATAGTATATTCCATGAATCGCAGTATATTATATATTCGCTCCAGTTGTATGACACTAAAATTACAGTTATGCTACCGGTGTATTATGGCTATATTACCGGGGGTTACTGGAAATGGCTCTGGGGTAGTTGGTGTTATTTGGTATTATTTGGTGTTATCGGTGTTACGGGAGATTACGGTAAGCCATATGGCCTACAGTAGATTATGGGTGGCAGAATACCTTTTTCCAGACCTTGTCTCCCATGAATGCAGCCCATCACAGTACCTCATTCCCAGCGACTACTGCAGGTACCATAGAGCTTTTAGGCAAAAACTCCAAACCTCCTAACCTCCTCTTCGTAACTACGTCTATACATCATGTCACAGAACAACCCCTCCAACAACCACTCTCCAACCAACCCAGGACACCCCAATCATTATTATGGTGGCACACCACCACAACTACCCATTCGAAACTACCAGCTCAGCAGTGATGGGTCTCAGATGTGGGACCGGTTTGCCTGGCATCCCAATTCCGATCATCAACCACCCCAGCCGCCAACTGAGGAACCGCAATATGAACCGCAACCACTGAACTATCCTCCGTATACTGCACTACTGATGATCAGCCCTAACGGACGGCACATGTGGAATACGTACCAACAAACCTGGGTTCCATATGAACGGGTTCCACCCCGACCACCTCCACCACCACGACCGCCACCACCACCTCCAGCAAACCCAAACCCACAGATGTCTCCACCGCATGACGAAGACCGACACACATTACTGCCTCCCCCTCTGCGGCCAGGTCCACCTGGAGCGAAAGGATCACAGTTCAGCCCACAGCCCTCTCCCACTCCACCTGGAGATGCAGTATCCCGGTTCACCCCACAGCCCCCTCCTGCTCCACCTGGAGGTGAAGGGCCCCGGTACACCCCTCATCCTCCTCACCCTCCACCAAGACCACCAGTTGCTCCAGGCTCATGGTCCACAAATCCTCCCCCACCTCTGATGCAGCCCACCTTCCTTCAACCACTCCCAGCACAGCCGGGAGCACCAGGAGCACCAACAACTAGACAGGAAACTGCCACTTCTGAAGAGACTAGCGAGACTGAAGGGAGTGTGGCCCCTGGGCAATGGAGATGGACCAAAGCACTACCTAAACTGTCGCCATGGACGCCAACTTCTAACATCCGCTTTGCTCAACGCCGGCAGCAGATCACTCTTGGTGAATTCCAGGGTCAGATAGCCCTAGCCCACATTGTTCTACCAGATGGAACTGGTGATGGAAGAAAGCTGCCCACTATTGCTGGGGCTAAAGTCACCACCAGGCAACTCATGGTGAAGATGGGCCAGGATGAAAAGGGGTCCAAGGAAGGCGACATCTCCACGTTTGGGAATCATGTCCGGCACGAATGGCTGATTCCTCGGCACCCATATTACTTGATGGGACCACTCCACTTGACGATGAGGCGGATCGAGGGGCACACTGGGTTCGAACTTAGGAATGCAGCCATTTCAGATTGCATCCAGTGTTATGAGGGTTTCTACCCCATGACCAGTTTGATGATTCTGAGAGTATCAGGCATGACTGGATTCACAATTTCATTTGAAATCTCTGCAACCGCCTGCGAGAGACAGCCACCAGGACAGTAAAAGGAGACCAAATGACAGGGAAGGGAGGTGGTGGAAAGCGCAAGGCGGAGGGTAGCAGTGATGAACCCCCTCCCAGACAGCCGAACATTGTGGTGGGCGATATCTAAAACAAGTTGTTTGTGGTGCGGGTGCGCAGAGATGCCACTTCTGGGTCTATATTCATGACATTTCAACGAATTAAAGAATATTCCCAACTTTGGAAGTGGATCACTAAGGCAAAGCCGAAGGGCCCATTCACTGCCCAGACCGTATATTGCTGCCAGTTGAGTGAAGATGCTGCACAAGACGCCGGAGTTACGATTGGGGAGGAGTTTCGTGGCAGTGTGTGGAACCAGAAAACATACAACAGGGAGGTCCAGAACTTCCATGCCGTTGCGCCTGAAGCAGCGACTCTGCTCCTTGAGGTGAACCTGTGGAATGGTAATGGGAAGGACCCACCGGAGAATGTCCTGTTAGTGGAGGACCCCAAGGAAAGCAATGATAAAGAGAGGGTAAGTTAGGAGCGCCTGAAGTGATGAATGAAGTTCTGAGCTAACTGGAATTCTTTGTAGGGAGCATCCCCACAAACACCAAAAAGGAAGTCTCCCAGAACACCTGGTGCACCATCAGATACACCCAAAAGGAAGTCTCCCAGAACCGCCAGTGCATCACCAGATACACCCAGCAAGAGGAGGGCCCCAGCCCAGCTAGATGACTAGGCCAATTTGCCTGTGCCACCGACTCCAAGTGCTCTTGCCGCCCTAGTGATGGAAATTCAAAGCAACGAAGTTCTGGACAGTGATTCACAATTTGACAAAGAGCTGATCAAGCCTCACGGTGACAAGCCAGGGCAAGTTTTAGATGATGCTGTCATGGCCACAATCAATAACACCTTCGAGCACGAGTGTCTTGAAGAAGCAGTTGCATTACTTGGTGCTGTGCAACGCGGCGATTCACTTGCGGATGCTATTTGAAGGCCAATGTACACCTTGAAGCAATTTCCAGAAGTAAGATTTCTTGCACATCAGATCTGGGCGATTTGGTTCATTGTGCGGAGATGGATCTTTGATGTGGACCTTCCTGGGGTGCCCCAGGCTGATGAAATGGGACTTGGAGAGACGTACACCATCTTAGCTGCGGCTCTTTATGCCAAGTCAATTGCGGAGGATGTGACAAATCACAATGAGATACAACTACTGGTGCTCTTGAACCTCTCCATTGGCGCATGGTGTCAGGCGGTGGAAATGGGCATCTCAATCCTCAGCACTGTTCAGGACCCATGGTACCCTTGCACTCACCCTAATCCTGATCCTCGTCGTCTTCTTCAGTTGCTTGATGATAAGCCGACAACTGACCTCCCACCATGGAATCTGGTATACAGTGTGGTGCTCTGAAGTGTCTGCGCGACATTCATCGGTGCAATCAATACCATCACGAAAGGGACTCCGTGTTCGGTGCCCGATCTCTGCCAAGAAGATGCTGGCGACCTGACTCACGCACACCTCAACTGCTGTGTGGATGATCCTGAGAGACGGTGGGACATCCACGTGATCAGCTACGATACGTTCACGAGCCGGGCACAAAGAAATCAGAACGACACAGTTTGCCAGCTTATGAACTGCCAGTGGTCATGGGGAATGTTCGATGAGGCACACTGCTTGAAAGGTCCGAAGTCTAAGGGTTGGTCCGTTGCATCTGAAGCCCAAATTGGTATCAAAGTGCAAGTTACTGCAACATGGGCCTACCACTCACTGAAGAACTGAGGAAACACGACTCGGTGGCTGTTCACAATTCCAGATGTGCCTGAGAAGGAGCGAGCGGTCGAAGAACATGGTCCTGAGGCTTTGATTTCAGCGATCACTGTCCATCAAACTGCCGTCACCAAGGGAGGTTCCTCTGAAGCTCAGCAGAAAGCAGCCTCTGTGATGACCGAAGTCGCTCACCCATGGTCAATCCTCCGATGGACAGAGTCGTGGCTGGCGTCAGGTGCACCCCTTGTTTACAACCCATCGGAGGATTTCCATCCAGTCGCCCTGGAGTGTTCTCAGGAAGAACAGAAGCAGCTCAATGATGTTTCCACCCGACTGAAAAAACAGAAGTATGAAGGCGAGCATGGAATTGCCAGGCGGATTCATCGCTGGCAGCTAGGTTGCATTTCGCTTCCGTTGGAGCAAGAAGGTGATCGTTTTGCTGATGGCAGTTGGAAGGAAGAGTGGGATGCCAGCAGTTTTGTGGAGGGACCAATTTTCAGATGGCTCCGAGAATCTTTCCTCCCTGAGTTCATCAGTGGTTCGGCGACTGTTCCTGAGATGAATGACCAGCCTAGTACAGGCTCTCCTGTCCTTTCACCGCTTCCTCAGAAGGTTGTATTGTTTTGTCCTTTGCCAGGCCAGGTTCGCCATCTGGCATAGTGGATTCATCGCCGTTTCAACCATGACATCGAGGTCATTCGCATGGTCTCCGAAGAGTCTGCCGAAAGGCGCAGCGAAGTTATGAGCGATTTCCCCAATTCCCCCTGGTACTCCGTCTTCATTACCACCAACAGGATTGGGGGTACTGAGCTCAACCTTGTGGCTGCCAATCATGCGGTAATTCTTCCGAAACCTTGGGTTCTCAATGAGCAGCGGTAATCTTTTCAACCGATTGTGCGACTGGGTCAGATGCATAAGACTCACACCTGGCTTCTCAATACTGGTCCAAACGGCTTCGATGATAGAGTGACTGCACTCCATATGGTCAATGGTACCCCTCAGCTACATGTTTTGCATGGACTGATGAATCGTCCGATGATAAGCAACGAGGACGTATACAATGTTCTCAAAACACGCATTGAGGAAACTGCCATCCAGTCCGGGATGTTGTTGCAACCGGAATAGCTGCATGGGTGTTTCTAGGTGCACTTGGATTTGGAATTTCATTGGTGGATCGTTGAGAATGTTTTTTTTGATTTGCTGGGGTGCATCTGGGAGTATTCTTTGAGGTTGTATGAAGTTCGGGTGGGGGTATTTACTGGGTTTCTGCTTCAAAATGGGCTAGATTTTCTGTATCTCTATTATCCCCTATGTGTCACTAGGTCTAGATTATAGAGAATCGATGGCTTCGGGTTAAGGTACATTCACTTGATATCACGTGAGAAACAGAATGCAGTTGTGAAGAATTACTTATGGTGGTGGTCGAGGGAGTGGTCGACCTGTCAGGTAAGACTTGCTTGCCCAAAACCAGAAATAGAAAGCGAAGGCTGTTCGGATCGTACTCGAAATAGCAATACATTAGATCCTAATTTCCCACGCTATCTCCGGTGCATCTACCACACACCGAGACAAAGCTCTGCCAACACTTTCAGCTTCCACAGCGGTACTAGCAATGATTCATATGTGCGCTCGGCCCGCCCAAGCTTTCATGACAGACTGAGCTCCAGCTCAATGCTGCCAGATTGTGCTAAGATCAAGTGAAAATAGATGCTTTGATGTGACATCATACCAGCTGATAGTCACTCGATTTTTCCGAATGGGAGTTAGGTGCGCCCTTGAGTATCCCCCTGGCAACTGCCATCATAACATGATGTTTTTGTCCCTTCTGCTCCATTCCATCTCGCCCCTTTTTAACATCTCTGCCCACCTACAGCTTCACCCGCCTGCCTGCCATTCGAATCATCACAGCTCCACCTGGATCAAAAGCCCCTATTCTATCTTGCATTTGGTGAATGCTTTCCCCCACCGGATCTGGTCTGCAGGTGAACTCACTGCATCTGGATAGACACGATTCACACTACAGAAGATACTATGTGGATTCTGCTTGAGATTGTATATAGCTGTAGTGCAGTACTGCATAAGTTTGATTGCTGTGGGTTCCCAATTTTGAGCAACGGATACTGCCCAATGGGTGCATCTTGGATTCCGATACTGTCCCACGACATGGAATGCAACTTTGCCCAGCACGATCACGGCGGCGGCAGGATCCTGAAGCAGCACTTCCGGCAAATTGATAGAGAGGACTATCGACCGCTAACTAATGTGATTCATTCCGGTCCACCTATCAGAGCGCTGGTGAGTCGAACAGAGCCTGCCGACAATGTGCTGCTCGTGCTCGAACTTATCGAACTACTGAGCACGGCACAACATATCCCAGTTCTTAATGTGCAATGAAAAGGAAAACGAAAGTGTCAATTGTTCGAATGCAGCTACTCACATGGCAGGGTATTAGGCACATTTGAGGACCATTGAAGGCAGAGATTTCCTGAGGCAATGTTGAAGCCAAAACGGAATGTGAAGCACCGGTATCCCAACGGTAAGAACAACGGTCGCTCTCGCGTATCCAGACCAATCCGCATCGTTGGGCAGCTATTATAACCGGCAACATAGCAGATATCAGCAGCTCAGGCACTCCTGCCAACTCTGATGCCGAGCATGGGCTTGCATCTAGCTCAACAATGTCTGAGTCTGAATCTTGCCATCTCACAATGGTAAGCAGTCCTGAAGGCCGAGTATCCATTGGTCTCACTGATACATCGCTGAACTCAGTGTACGAATTAGCAGCTCAGGTGCTCCTCAACTTCAGTGAGAATGAACTGGTTGTCCCTTCGATGTGAACCCCTGTGTCACCTTCAGGAACCTATAAGAAAAAACAGGTTCTCCAGGTGCACCTGAGCTTTATTTGGACCTCTTCCTCTCAAATCACATTTGGATATATTCTCATTACCTATGGCCTCGCAACGTCTTAACTTTACCACTTCTCAAAGGCGAGATTTTGAGTGCTCAGCAAGGACGGCCAGTCAAAAAGGTTCTCTACACGTTCCCAGACATGTAAGGCCAAATGAATCCTTAATTTGTATCAAGCTAACCTTCAGGGCCACTGGAATGAACTGGATGATGTCGAATAAGACGATGATGAACACCGAGAGCATGATGACTATCCCACCACCGGTTCGGACTATGTTGATGACGAGCTACTGTCAACACAGAAACGGAATAGACGCAGTCGTAACAGAGGCTCAAAAGACCCGAAATGGGCTTGCTCAGATACCGTCCAGGTGACTGACCGACTCCAAAGAAAGAAATCCAAATCAAATCTCGGGTGCACCAATGGAGACCGTTCTCGGTTGTCGACACGCTTGCAATCACCTCAAGGCACTCCGCGTTAATCTCCTAGCCAAGATACGACGTTCTTCGTTCCAGTGAACCATGCCTAACGGTGGCCTGCAATGAGTCGGGATTCCTTGGCTGCCCTTCCATTTATTCAAGGTGCGTCGGGGACAAAGAGCAACAAGGATAGCAAGGTGCCACTCTATAACAAAGCAGCTTTCAATTTTGCAAAAGACTTCTTGAAATCTGTTCTGTATACTGAAAACCCCTGGTTGGCCTCTCAAGAGGACGAATTGGACATTTGTAATCAGGCATGGAATGAAGCCCTTGACGCCATGACCGTCCAAAAGAGAGCTGTTGGCGCACTCAATGGCATGCAACATGTGTGGGAGCGCCCCGGTGGACTCAGTGAGCACATCAATGGCCTGACACGTGGAATTGTGAGTGTCTGAAGTATTCTCCGGGTTTCAATGTTTGATATTTCTAATGATCAATGCAATACAATTGCGGGGGAAAATCAGTGGTATGCGGGGTCGACAAGTTGCTACAGCGAGGCTTATGGTGACTTCACTGTACTCGTTGAAGATAGAAGAGAAGCTTCTATGTCTACAGCAGATTGCCGCTTTGCTGAATGATGACTCATGGATTGGGAAATGGGAAGATCTCCCAAACGGTACGGAGGAAGTCCGGTGGTTTGCGAGATGCAATCCCGCTGCGCTGATCTTTGCTCACTTCTTCGCTTCCAACACCTACCTTGCCAGACAAGAGTATTGCAACAAATTTTGGGACAAGCGAATGACTCCCAAATTGATTTGCTGGACTGCGACCGCACACCACTGCGCCTTGACGCACTACGAGAAAGGAACGAAGAGCGAAGCCTCTCAGGACTTCTGCAGGGAGATATTTAGCCATCAGTGTACCCCCATGATCCTATTATTAATGGCTACAAACGTTCAATATAGCCTTGTACGAGAGATGCCGGAGACACTGGAATTCCATTGGGCCTGGTCGCCAGGCGGCCATCATTGAGCATATGGGCAGCTATATGGACGCAAGAATTGAAAGCTCTGTCTAGCACTTGACCCGTCATGTAGCACCAGATGCAGCAGGGGAGGAAATGGAGGTCCTGGCAGCTGTGTTCAAGTGAGAGTCTGTTTCTCGGGGGTTGGGTTTCTTGGGGGTTGTCTTTTGCGGGGGTTATGTTTCTTTTGTCAAGGTCGTATCGGGGTGCTGCTGGGGCGCAACGTAGTTATATGTTGTTTTAGTTGATAGTGGCAGGCTGCAGTAGACGAATGCCAAAGATGTATGCGATGCTACAGGCGCTGTGGTGGGAAAATCATTCCCACCACTAAATCGACGAGATTATTGGATTCGTGCTGGGCTAGGGTTGTTGAGGCTCTGCCTCGTGCCATCGCCAGGGGTTCAGACTTTATATGGACCTGCGCGACACGCATCTAATCACCATCTCATCTCTTTTCTTCTTCTCTCTTTTGTTTCCTAGTTTAGAGCCAATCAAGCATCATCTCTCTGGGGCTACTCCCTCCCAACGCGCCTCGAAATGAAGCCGCTCTTTTGTAGCCTCCTATTGGTCGCTGCCGTGCGAGAATCCTTCTCCCGGGTGTCCTCCCACAATTGGGGCCCAAAGGCAGATTGTGTTTCGCAATGCGAGTATGGGTAAGTAAGCTTGAAGCCCGAGACTAACAGACGAACTGAGTGACGACCCAAATGCTGGGAGGAGCAGAAAGTGGGTTTAGAACAGATACCACGTGTCCCGAAGCGAGAACATTTGATTCACCATCACGATAATGAACATCGTGAGTGGCATCATCATCCTGAATATCACTCCATTGCACGCACCGTACTACCATCGACCTCACCAGAATCCTCACAATGGTACCTGGCAATCGCACCAACATGGTGATTATGGCACAACTTACGGAGGCCATCGCAATCGCAAGCAAACACCGCAACCAGATGCCACTACCAAATACTCCAGGGGCTCTATCGTTCCACAGGCCAAATGTGACGGCTGTCCTCCACCAGTATGAGAGTCTAGCCCGTTTTACTGGTACCGACCCTTCGAGCAAAGATGTCATCTCCATGTTTCTGAACTACTGCGCAGATAGCTCGGATGTGCGAGAGACGATTATGATGATGCGTGGATATGCAGATCGTGATTGGGCCGCACTCAAGAAGGAACAATTGGACACCTTTCGACATGCAGACAGTCGAGCCCGAATATATACTCTTAAACATCTCCAGGAGCTTTGCGCGAAGTTCAGAGCCACCCACCCCAGTATCGAATTGGCAGGCTTTCACAACACAGACGCGCTCAAGTCCTTTCTCCGCACATTCAACCATATTAGCGGAGTAGTTACCCAACGTAGAATGATGTGCGAGTACGAGAGGACGGTGATGTTGTAGCGTGCACTTCTGAAACGGCTCTGGAGGAAGGCGGTCACCAAGCTCGGCATGCATCCGTTTGAGCCAAGCACGTTCGACTATGGCAAGCTCCACAGTTGTGTCACTGCGAAGATCACAGCTGCCGCAGCTCTTGCCATGAACGAATTTCTTGCTCCTGCTGCCGCTCTCCCGACGACTTCGACTGCACCACCTGCACCGACTACTTCTTTGGCTCCCATGTCTTTGATTATTCCGTCGGCTTCCTCGGTTCCCACGACTTCAATGACTCCGACTACCTGTCCTATTCCCAAGGCACCCATGGACCAAGTGGTCGCTACGGTTTCAGCGGCTTTGGCTACGGCAACTTTGACAGCTCAGTGGCTGTTGGCTATACAAGGTACAATTCATGCTGGACTTACCGTACGGCTGGGAATTTTACGTATCAAGCCTCCGCGAGGGCAGAAAATTCGTCCGCACCGCTACATACAGCCAGAGCCCATCAGGCCACACCGAGCTGAGCCCACAGTAACATGCCGAAGTGAGCCTGCACCATAGATCCGTCAAATGCCTGCCCAACCGCCACAGAGGACTGAACCCACACATCCGGAACCCATGCAACCGCGCAGTCAAGAGCCTGATCCTCCGAACCGTCAAGAAGTCGTCCCGCCGGCACCGTGTCGAGACCCAGTACAACCGAAGCGAGATGTTCCGCCATACCGTCAAGAAATTGTCCAGCCGCCGCCGTGTCAAGATCCCGTGCAGCTGCCGCAGCGAGATGTTCCGCCATGTGACTACTGTGGCAACGACCAGCACAACCTCCGGAAATGTGCCGACCTCCATACAGATCTGGAGAAAGGCATTATGAGCATCAACAACCGCGATCGACTTGTACTTGGGACTGCAGGTGCAGCAATACCAATGGAACCGGCTGCTCGTGACTTCCGTACGATGAAAGACTATGCACGAGCCGGAGCTCTAATATTGACACTGTCACCACCACCACGAGCACAATCACCATCGCCAGCACCAGCGCCACCACCACCACCGTCGCCACGCGTGCACAATCGTCACGAACATCCACACCTCTACTCTCGCCGGAACAATTGACACAATTGATGCGAGAGGTCACGGAGCATTTCGCACAATCTTGGCAGTATGAAGTTGATGATCCACCACCACCGCCCCAGCTGCGCGAACAGCCCGAATGCTTGGGCAGCGGCGATCGATCTGTGTCTGATGAGGTGTGCCTCGCACCAAAGGCCGGGGAGGGGAAAATCCATTTCCCACCAGTGGTCAGAGACACTTGGAGGTGCGAGAGGCATGTTTGGAGGTGCGAGCGGCGATCTTGGATACGGGAGAGGTGCACTTGGAGAGAAGCAGACTTGCGGTGAGCACTTGGAGGATATGGGAAAGTGAGTACCGTCTCATAAAACCGGGACGACACGGCTGGAGCGGAGAGTGCAGTGGTGGTCGAGGATTGAGCACCGTCTCATTAAACCGGGACGATAGAGGATACAGGTTTGGAGTGGAGTTTGAGCACCGTCTTAAAAACCGGGACGACATGGCTGAGACGGAGGATACAGTTTTGGAGTGGAGGATTGAGCACCGTCTCGTTGAACCGGGACGATACGGATGGAGTTGGGCAAGGCTGGAGCGGGGCACGGCTGGATCGGAAGAAGGACGTGGGAGAGTTGTGAGCACTGTCTCATTAAACCGGGCCGATATGGCTGGAGCGGAGGATACAGGGTAGACGCCGCGGAGGAGCAGGAAGTGAGCACCGTCTAATTAAACCGGGACGACATGGAGCGGAGGTGCGGAGGATTGTGAGCACCGTCTCATTAAACTGGGACGATCGGCACCGACTGCAACCGGGACAATAGGCACCAACCTCAAAACGGATGACAAGTAGCTGGAGAGAAGGATATCATTGGAAGATCAGATAGAGTGGGTTTGGCGCCTGATTTTGACGTTTGTTTCTTATGGTTTTTCTGATTCGTATGGTTCTTCGGTTTTTTCTTCTCGTTTTTTGATTCATTCTGGTTTCTCGTTTTCGTTCTGTTTCTCATTTCTTTTTTGATTTTTGTTGAACAGATGGCCAGGAGGATGTTGGAGGCATGAGGAGGATCTTGGACTAGGAGACTCGCGTGCTTCGCACAAGGTGGCCGGGGAGAAGTTGTGGTGGGAAAATCGTTCCCACCACTATATCCACGAGATTATTGCATTTGTGCTGGGCTAGGGTTGTTGAGGCTCTACCTCGCGCCATTGCCAGGGATTCAGACTTTATATCGACCTGCGCGACACGCATCCAATCACCATCTCATCTGTTTTCTTCTTCTGTCTTTTGGGTTTTAATTTAGAGCCAATCAAGCATCATATCGCTGGGGCTACTCCCTCCCAACGCAGCTCGAAACGAAGCCGCGCTTTTGCAGCCTCCTATTGGTCGCTTCCATGCAAGAATCCTTTTCCCAGGTTTTGTCCCACAGCACATCTGAAAATGGGTGACACACAATGATTCCATCTGGAAATGAAATAGATACAGGTGCTTCTGAGTGATTCTAGAACGTACCGGAGCTCCACAGCGAGCTCAGAAGCGGCCACGGAAGACTTTGCTGTGCTTCAGGAATCTCCCAGAGCACCCTGAGAAGTGGTTACAGAGTACACTATTGCGATACAGGAATCTCCCTGAGCACCCTTGGAGGCATCAGATGTGGCTATGGAGTACACTTTTGGGATACAGAAATCTCCCGGAGCAGCTTCAAGGCCTCCGGTAGAACCAGGGAGTGTGCTGAGGCTGCATTCGCCAGTCCCGGAGGACTCCCGGAGGGTCTGCAGAATGCATCATTCAAAATCAACCTCCGCAACCTCTGGAGGGTCCCGGGGCTTTCGGGACCGGACGATTGACTTTGCTGATGTGTTACTCAGTCGAAGAGACTGTGGAGTGTTCCTTACATGCCAGTCTCAGGTGTAGAGGGTTTGATATTTGGCTGCAGCTCCAACTTTAGGCCTGTCCAGACCTGATCATAAAGCACTCTGAAGTGAGCTATTGCATCCCAGCCAGCCTCCTGCCATAATGTCTGTAGTCGATTGGTGTATGCTCGTATACTCTGGTTCTTGTTGTGGTGTTCCTGTGTGAACTCAGTAAAGCCCCAAATGCCCGCATTGAGCTCCTGCTCTTTATCCCCATAGAGTTTCCGTATTTCACTGACGAAGAGTTCAAAGTCGAACAGGCAAGGGTTGGTGTCATTGAGGGGGCCCTGGCCACACAAAATTGGGTTGATCATGCTCATGTTCTGCTGATTTGAATCAGGGAGGTTTGCCCAGCGTCCAAGGCTGTCTAGTACGCACTGGATATAGTCAATGTCACCAATTGGGAAGGCTTCATGGTGAGTTTGGATTTTTGAATGAAGGGATCCGATGAAAATCTCTAATTCCACAGCTCCACTGCAGAAGCGTTTCGGGTTAGACATTGTTCAGACACAGGGGTAAAATCAGAAATTCTCACAAGTGAAACGTCTCAATCGTTTTTAAAAGCAATGATAGTGTAAAGACGAGTATGGGCTAGTAATGCTCTCTATTGCTAGAGATGCCAATTAGAATAGATACAGTTGCAGACAGGAATATGTGATCATGGAGTAGAATGATAGGTAAGATTATTGCTGGAGTGCAATTTCACTCCTGCAAAGTAACTATATGCTGGGTGGTTACCCGGCTCGAGGCCAGCTGCCATTACTTGACCACGGCCATTACACACATTTATGTAGTGTTCATCGCAAAATTTCGAAGAGAAGGATCCAACATCTTCAAGTTAATGCCAGCATGCAATAGAAATAGACCACAACAATCCCACATCCACTTCTTTGACCTAGCTTGTTGAACCACAAACCCCTTTGAGAAAGAACTCTTGAAAGCCTGCAATAGCATTGATGCTATCCTTACAGAATCCGATGAACCCCTTGAAGCCTATTTTTGGGATGAACCACAAGCAGTTTCGCCCTGGAACAGTTACTGGACAGAAGCAGCCAGCAATGGCAGAGCACTGTCAGTAAACGACCCAGTGTTACATAACTTTTGAACCAAATATCACAGGCTTCATGGCAACAGTCAGGATGAAGTACCGTGTTACAGCAAACATAACTGCGGAGGAACACATACAACAATCGGCAGAGCTCCCAATACACATTCATAACAAGCCACAATCAAAGCCCAGCCAAAGTATTATGAGCCTAACCAATCCTGTGTGGATTACGCAATATGAAAGCTTGAGAAGGGAACAGCAGTGGACTACAGACAATCCAGAGAAAACCTTTCCTGGATCCCTGGGGTTCCCCCATTGATCATTCTAACAACTCCAGAGAAACACAACCTGTTTTTCTGGCAAATGACCAATCCGTTTCTGGATGCTGAAATCGAAGCAGCAGTTCAACAAATCCAAGACAATATAGATAAAGTAACAGTCTATCTGATTAGAAAACCCCGCTCCCATCTCGCAGCCGTCTCTCTCCTTACAGCCGCCACCCTACATCACAGTCAGGATGTCAGGAGAATTGTCAAGGACAACCCGCGATGTAACGTCGACCGGTGCATTGCAACTGGTGTTGGAAAATGTTACATGCATGAATATGGAAGCTATGGATGAGAAACAGCTCCGGGAACATATGGAACAAATCAATACAGGACTGCCAGCTCTGGCTCATGTACCAATGACAAGCAGATTGAACAAATTGCTAAAGGCATGGCAATCTGTGAAGAATATGGAAGCATGACTATCAGAATTGTTGGTAGAAGGAAAAAAGATCATCCAAGAACAGAACAACCTACAACAGGAGCTGCTTCTTACACAACAGAAGTTGAGGACCACAGATGAAAAGACTGCCCAATGCAATCATGAGAATCCGGAAAAATAAGTTCAGAACCTGGAGCAACAACTGTAAGAATGACATTCAGACCTACCAGAGTTGAAACAAGATCTGGAGGACACTCAAGTACAGATGGAGAAGTTCAGAAACCTAGTGGATGAAAATTGGGAAAAGGTAACCCGTATTTTGAGGTTGACAGAAGACAAGACAGGAGAAAGGGAAGAAAGGGAAGACAAGAAAAATGAAATTGCCAGCGTATCAGGAGAAGACCGAAAGGAACTCCGAGAGTGGAAGGTGCAGTTGGCCCTCAAGATTGCCGGAAAACCAAATGCATTTAACACTGAGCAGCAGATGCTAAGGTATGTGCTGGGATGCTAAAATACGAGGTGGGATGCTTGGAGGGGGTGACTGTGGCACAGTTGATGCCATGATGCGATGAGATCAGTGGGGAAGTCAAACTCAAAACCCTGAAAGATCTAGTTGACTTACTAGATTTAGCATTCGGAAATCAAGACAATGCAGCAACGGCCAAGAGAGTACCCCTGATACTCACACAGCGAGACTACAAGTTCTTCCAATACTACGCAGAATTCCAGAGATATATAGCTGATGTAAAATGCAATGTTGAAGCCCAAATGGACGCATTATAAAATAGATTATCAAACGAACCGATGGACACCCTACAATACTGTGAAATCCTGGAAAACCTGGTCGACTTGGTCATGTTGTACTCTAAGTACGATTCACAGCTGCAAGCATGTGCAGCAGAAAGAAAGTTGGGAAGGTGGGAAGGAAGTTACAAAAGGCCTGACCCAACGACCAACGCCACATCCGCCCCAGAAGCAATACCGGCAGAAACAGTTGAAGGATACTTTGGCCCTGTGCAAATGGACCTCTCAGCAGCCAAGTGAAGGAAAATCACACCAGAGAAGAGAACGAGGCGAAGGGAAGAAAGATTGTGTATGTACTGTGGAAATTCAAGACACTTCGTGGCATTTTGCCCAATGAAATTCGAGGAAGCATCAGGACAGGTGGAAGTAACTCCGTTCAGAGACTCAGAGAAAGGAAAGAAAGTGGAGAAAGCAGTTGAAGTGGAGTCAGAAAAAGTTTACTCCAGTGCAATAAGGATGGCAATTGTACTGGAAATGAATCTCCTTGGTCAGTTAATACTAGTTTTGGTATTTTACAGTTGTGTATATCAAGTGCAGAAATACAGAAGTTTTCTATGGAAAGTAAACATCTCATTGTGAAATGCTCGCTGAAAATAGAAGACAAAATCATTGAAAACCATGCTTTGATAGACTGCGGAGCAATTGGAATGGTATTTATTGACAAACATTTGATTCGCCATCATCAATTACAAGAGAAGCAATTAAAAGAATCAAGAGAGTTAGGAGTTATAGATGGAAAACCAATCAAATCAGGCACAAATACTGCGATGGCAAAATTAAACTTCGGAATACACGGACATCAAGAACAGTAACCAGTGTTTGTCATGAAACTAGAACACAATCCAGTTGTACCAGGTCTCCCATGGTTACAACACCACGTTGTCACAGTCAGATTCCAAAAGAAAAGAATCAAATTCAAAAGTGAGCACTGTCAAAGACATTGCCAACATCATTCAAGCATATGGGTATGGGAATATCATATAGAACTAACAGCGGAACTCAGCAAACACAAATTGGATATATGCGCAATAATGGCAACCCCGTTCATAAGACGCAACCAGAAGAAGAAATTCACGGTGCACACAGTAACTCTGTATGAGATCAACAAGGCCCTGGAAGTTAAAGACCTCCAAGAAAAACCGCTGGAACAGCAAATTCCAAAAGAAGTGTACGAGTTCCTCCCCATCATTGATAGAACAATAGTTGAAAGACTACCACCACACAGACCATACGACCACAAGATAATACTCCATGCTGGTTTCACTCCCCCTTTCGGACCAATCCATAGCCTGTCAAGAGAATAACTGCAGGTATTAATGGAGTGGATTGAAAAGAACTTGTCAAAGGGATTTATTAGGTCATCATCATTGCCGTGTGGAACACCAGTATTGTTTGCACCCAAACCCAATAGAGGCCTACAGTTATGCATGGATCACAGAGGCCTGAACAGAGGAACAATCAAAAACCAATATCCATTACCGTTGATTCAGGAAACACTATTGACTCTATCAAAAGCAACATGGTACACCAAACTGGACATTTGAGATGCAAACAATATGATCTGAATCGCAGAAGGGGAGAAATGGAAAATAATGTTCAGAACCTGTTATGGCTTGTTCGAATGGTTAGTTCTGCCCTTTGGACTCACCAATGCACCGGCATCCTTTCAGGTGTTTATCAATGACACCCTTCGACCCTTTATAGATATCTTCTGCACTGCCTTTCTGAATAACATTCTCTTCTACAGTAATGATCTTAAGAAGCATAAAAAACACATCTGAGCAATAATTACAATGCTAGAGGAAGCCAGGTTATACCTGAAAGTAGAAAAATGCGAGTTCTACAAACAGGAAGTCAACTATCTGTAATCAATAGTTGGTGAAAATAGAATCAGAATGGACGCGGACAAGGTTACAGCGGTTAAAGCGTGGGAAGCACCTGGGAAACTTAAGAAGTTCAAGCATTTCTAGGATTTATAAATTTCTACCAAAGGTTTAAAAAAAATTACAGCAGGGTGGACCAGCTATTAACAAAACACACGAAGATACTGGTACCATTCCACTGGGGCCCAGATCAAGAAGAGTGTTTGCCAAACATCAAGAGTCATTTACCACAGTGCTGGTCCTGGTATCCTTGAATTTCCAAAAGGAAATTGTTCTGGCAACTGATGCATCCAGCTACGTGTCCACTGGAGTACTATTACAATACAACGAGCAAGAAATCCTCCATCCGGTCGCATTCTTTTCTGAGAAATACACGCCTGCGGAGAAGAATTACGAAATCTACAACCAGGAGTTAGAAGTTATCATTCAGAGTCTGGAACAATGGAGACCGGAATTCAAAGGGTCAGTACATCCAATCAAGATACTAACAAACCATAAGAACCTCGAATACTTCATGACATCAATGTTGCTCAACAGAAGACATGCAAGACGGTTCGAATGTGTGTCAAGATTCAAGTTCAAGATTCTGTACCATCAAGGAAAACAAGATGAGAAGCCTGATGCACTCACCACAATACCAGGATACATTCCTCCGAAGAAAGCAGCAGAAAAAACCCAACAAATAGTGCTGCAGACAGAGAATCTTGACCAGAGGGTACAAAAAGAACTGGTGGAAGCATTTGCAGAAGTAGTCAATCTGGATGATGAAGAAGTCAGTCCACAAGAGTTGTGGAATTGGGTTCAAAATGTGTGTAAGAATTGCCAACTCAACAGCAGCAAAGGACTGTGTATTGACGCAACAATAACCTCCAGCAAAGAAGGCTCAGACAAACTTCAACTGATAAAGGAACATCATGATACACCTGCAGCGGATATCCAGGACGAGCAAAAACCTAGAATTACACAAAAGGAATCATCAATGGCAAGGTATGAGATCAGATGGGGATGGATACGTATGAAACTGCCATGTGTATTACTGCAGCAGAGCAACTCATCAATACATTCACGGATGGCTCAAACCTCTGGAAGTACCACAACAACTGTGGAAAGGCCTGAGTAAGGATTTCACTGTGGGTTTACCAGAAAGTGAGGGGTACAACACCATATAGGTAGTTGTTGATAGGTTGTCAAAGATGACGCATCTGGTCCCATGTCGAGATGATACAGAGGGAACGAAGCTGGGGGAAATGTTTATTCGAGAGGTGTTCAAGTTGAATGGCATACCAGGCACCATAGTATTGGACAGAAAACCTCAATTTGCCTCAAATATCTGGAGACATGTTTGTTAAAGGTTGGGAATAAAATGAAGACTTTCAATCATGAGTCATCCACAAACAGACAGTCAAACGGAATAAATGAATGCAATTGTGGAACAGTATCCAAAAGTCTTCGTCAATTATCAACCGAACAACTGGACACAATGGTTACTTATGGCAGAGTTTGCGTCAAATGATCACACCTCAGAAACACCAGAATGCTCACCCCTTTTCGGTATACGGTTTTCACACAAGGGTGACTTTCAGACAACATCCAGTTCAAAACGGAAATGATATCAGGGAAGTACATGTAAATACCCTCTCTCAGATGATGAGCAAGATCTTGCAACAGATGAAAGCTGAAATGACTCAAGTACAATCAATCCAGGCAGAACAAGCATGCAAATACCGTCGAGAGGGAGTGGAAATGAAAATAGGGGACCGAGAATGAATGGACGCCCAGAATATTGCAACACACTGACCAAATAACAAGTGAGATTGGAAACGATCGGGGCCTTACAAAATAATGGAAGTCGTCAGCCTGTGGATGGACCATCTGTGATTATCCAACGACGTCCATATCCATCCAGTACAACCAATATTCCACTTGAGCAAAGTTTTGGAAGATCCTGTACCAGTGCAAATCAAATCAGCACCACCACCAGTTGCCATGGATGGTGAAGAGGAGTACAAAGTGGAGCATGTTGAGGACTCGAAAGTGTTCCGGCATCAATTGCATTATTTGGTCAAGTGGAACGGTTATGATGGGAGAAGCTGGGAACCGGCAGCCAATGTGGACGGACATCAAGCCATCGATATATTTTACGCAGAACAACCTGCCAAATTCAGATGAACAACTTTGTAGGAACTTGGCATGTGGGAGGGGGAGCTACTGTAACGGTTGTGTTGAGTGAGGATCGAAGATGGAGTATGGATTTAGTACCAAGTAATGAGGAATACAAAGGGAAACATATTTCGTTAGTAGGAATCAGGTTTTGGTGGATGGAAACAGGTGGTGTAAGAAGGAAACAGGTTTTGTTATTTGCATTGTAAATGAGGTTTGATGGTTATGGCATCAGCCACAGATTGAATAGATGGTATACATAGTTGGGTGAGGTTAGAATGTATTTTGGAATGAGCGAGCAAAGGTGATAATGGTTGGGTTAGCTGTATATAAGGCTCATCGATTTGTGGAAGATATATATGTTCTTCACTCGTTCTCTAGTCTACACAACACATAATAGCTTTGGCGCCAACCTCTGTTCACTTCTGTGATTCCAGATTTCGAGTCTTATGTTTTGTTTGCAATACTTGCAATTCCAAATCTTAGTTTGGTTTTTATAACCCCGAGAACTCCAAGCCCTGAAACTTTGACAGAATATACATAGTTTTCAACTCCATGCAAAAGGTGGCCCAATCTATGGGCGTATTTATAGGGAAACGATGCATGCCCCAGGTTGCTGCATTGCCTTTCAGCTATAGCACTGCTTGTTCTCCCCAACCCATAGTGCTAACCCACCCTATGGCTTGGGCAGCATTCTCAAAGTGTTGTTCCGAAGTGAACTGAAAGGCAGTGACATTATTCAGGGTTAGTATGCCATTTTACGTTGGAAGGTTAGATGATTTGCCAGAGAAGCCATGGCTTCTTGACAAGCCAGGGGTGAGTTCAAAGAAGCCATGATTCCCAGATGATGGTGGGATTGGTTGAGAGAACATATTGGGCACCGGAGTCACATATGCTTGGTTAGTCGTAAGTTGTTGAATAATACTTTCCAACGCTTACAACTTGGATTCAAGTTCTATTTTCTTGGTAAAGAGACTTTTGACTTGGTGTAGCAGCATATCTTTTTCTAGACGGAGCTGGGTGACAGCGATGTGGTCGGTGGTGGGGTCAGCGGTATACTTCAGTTCCGACTTGGACTTCTCCAGCCATCACTCCAACTTGGCTGAATAACGCATCTCGATCCAGAACTCATCATTCAACACATCTATTTGTTTGTGAGCAGCCACTAATTCCTTGTTCAGGCCTTGGACTGGCTCAGAAGCCACCAACTCTTGGACTGTAGCAGCTAACCTTGTGTTGAGTTCGCAAACCTTTGAGAATTTTTCGGATTGTTCAAGACGCTCCAACACGCCAGCATCGATGATCTCCAGCTTAACATTCTCTCGAGTATTCATCCAGTTGATTGCTTGGTCTGACAAGTGTCCTGGGCCAGTGTCGATGATCTTCTTTGGTTTGGTAATGTATTCTGCCATGCAAAGTTCTGCAGATTTGAAGCCTGCGGTGGCCAAGATAGCGAACTTGCTGCTATACCTAATTGACTTGGCCTGGTTGATTTGGTCTTTAAAACTGACATCCTGCAGGTCATTTGAGTCATGTGTAGCAGGGATTATTGTCAAGTCAGAAGATTCATACGAGGCCTCCCAGATTCTGGCATTTCACTGGTTCGAGGATATACTGGGTGAATGAACCATAGTGCGTTGCGTCAATCGCTTTGAATGTTTATGAGGCCTTCAGAAGTTGAGTGTTGCAACCAATGTGGGTAAATATACCCTTTCATACATTTTGATGTGAAAAGTTATTGGTGATACCACTGAAGTCACGATAAAGCTAACTATGCAAGTAATCCAAAGAGCCGTACTAATGCAGCAGAGCCATACCCTAACATGACCATCTGCAATTAAATTACTTGATAGAAAAGTTTTCTATATTTGTTCTTTTTTATTTCTATTTATGAATTATAGCTATTTTTGCATATGATCTTGTTGTATAGATCTTCTTATATTTGGTTTTCTTCTATAGATTATTTCCTCTTTACTTAAGTTGTACAACTCTTGTAATATTTGTAATGAATTTTCTCTTTCAAATATTATTTGAAATATAGATGGAAAAGCTTCTTTTGATCATAATATATTTATTATTATTTATTTGAAATATATTCAAATTTATGCAATTGACTCTTTAGTACTTGATTATCTATATATATACTTTAAAGTTGATATTGTATTTTTGTATAACTATTCTATTTTACATTGCAAATATATCTTTTTCACATTAAAGATATTGAAACATTTCGGTAATAAATATGTATTCAATCCTGTATAATTAATTTGTATTCAGACTGTAGTTCAAACAAAGTTCAATTGATAGTAAGTATAATATACAATAGTTTGTATTTACTATTCTTGATATAAATATTTAACTACAATTGGAAAAAATTAATCATATATGTATTGTTATATAACCATAACAATATAATCCACATGTTGCAAGTAGTATCTATTATTAAAGTTTTCATTATATACTTTCTATATTTGGAATAGTATGATATTTTTAATAGAAATAAATATAGTATTTTATTTTGTAATCAAAGTAACAACTCTTCCAAATTTATTTATTTAATGATATCTCCTAAAATTGTCAAATAATAATCTCAAAAACCCCATCTTTTCAGGCAGACCACCAAGCTTCACTAGGATGGGTTGGTTGATCATAGGCCTTCAAATCCACCTTTCAGCAGAAGTTATGTCTAGCCATTTCACCCTGTGTGAATGCTAACCCAGAGAAGTTAATTAGAGTTGGGGACAGAGGGCGGGTAACGTCTTGAGCGAGATACAACTGTTGGAAGTATTAGATTCAAATACAAGTTGTGTTGTCGCTATTATTATATCCTACTAATGGAAGTATGCAACAGCTCCCCGGACACTTTATCCTTTGCGCTCTCCACCTTGGAAATATAAGTTCTCTCTTTGTTGAACCATGTTCAAACGAAATCATCGAATGAGTGATACCGACCTTCGAGGACGACGTAGTCTGGATGCTCTTAGAGCCCTTTCCCTCTCTAGTGAACACATCCCTCGTCATCCTATCCACGTTGAGAGCTCCAATAATACAAGACTGCAATCATCAGTGTTCGAGAGCAACAATAACATCGACAATTTAGATTGTTCTCAGTCCCACCAAACGGTTCCTCGCTTCAGTCTATTACGTTTTAAAAATGCGTCGGACAGTCTCAATGTTCCTGACCAGAATTCCCAACCACCAAGTACTCCGTTAATCATCACCACCACCCCTCCGAGCGATGTAATTGCCGCGTCTGACGTGTTGTCTTCGAAACGTATGGGAAGTCTACGGCTCTGGCGTAATTATGAACGACTCCAGTTATCTTCGCAGTCTACACAGTTGGCGTCACAACGTAGCTCGCTGTCGACAAGACGGAAGCTTGTCTTGAGCAGCAATAATTCAAGTATGAGGGTCAGTCGAGTCACCTTTGACGAACCCGACTGCCTCAAAAGTAGTTCGACGTCGTCTTCCTTGTTGGCTATGGATCCACTGTCATACCATGATAACAACTCCTCGCTTCCGTTAGATGGTTGTAGGCTGTCTGAATCTTCTCGCTCAACCGTGAGCTCTGCAGATCAAACAATCGCGTACCATACCACTTCCACCACCCATACCACTACAACTACAACGACCTTCTTTCGATTGCCACGTCGCAGGAAGAAAGATACGCCTCTTTTTCCTCTTCCGAATCGGCCCTCGGGGGTCAGCTCATCGCATTCTGATCGTGGGCCTCGTCTGACTGCTCGTCGACATTCCATGATATCCGTTCGATCGCAACCAGGGAGCGCATCTCTGCCCCTTGATGAAAGAGATGTAACCTCTAAACCGACTTCGTCTCCCTTAAACTTCACAGGCTCGAGTGTTACTAGCTTACAACTAAATTTGACTACTGCATCAGCATTAGGTGATTTGAATTCCGGACCTCTGAATCCACCAGCACACAGAGCCAACAGTCTACGATGCAGAGGTCGTAGTTCGACAGTATCGTCAATAGACCAATACGGGGACGGTAGAATCATCGGGCGTAATAGTTTCGGTGGCTTGTTTCTGAGTCGAATGCGCAGAGACAGCGAGCCACCATTTTCTGCTGGTGTGATGTCTCGGTCTTCATCCCCGCAACCACATCTTGCACTTTCTACTTCAATGTCTGGAAAGCTCTCCCACAATATATCCATCCCGGAAAGAAATGATGAAGACACTCCACCAATATATTTATCGAAGCTTTTCCAAGCTATCAGCAAAAGTGTTGTGGCATCTTTGCTAGCTCGCAATACTGATCCCTTCCATCTTGCAGTACTCAAGGCTTATATGGAATCATTTAACTTCTCTGATGACCCTATGGATATGGCCTTGAGGTGTGTTCAATGTGTAAATTAACCAAAAAACAAATGCTGACTTGTTAACCCAGAAAGCTGCTGATGGAAGTGGAACTACCTTCTGAGACCCAACAAATCGATCGCGTTCTCCAAGCATTTGCAGACCGATACCATGAATGCAATCCCTTTATTTACAAGGATTCAGGTGGATCGACTTTAATTCCTGAGTGAAAGCTAGAAAGACTGAGTGATTTTAGATCAGGCGTATTATGTGGCATTTTCCTTGATCATGCTTCACACCGACTTTTTCAATAAAAACAATAAACATAAAATGCAAAAGGCCGACTATGTCAAGAATACTTCGAGGGCTTTTGACCAGGAGGGTATCTCTAAAGACATTCTCGAGGTGTGCTCAATTACCATTTTAAATTACCACGCTGTGTCATTGCTGACAATACTGCAAGTGTTTTTATTCTAACATTATATATACGCCCTTCATCCGATTGGAAGACGAGTTCGACATAAACGGCCAAAAAATTGTGCCTCATCGACCCAAGAAGAGTATTTTTCATCGAGTAGTCAATTCGCACGATGGGAGACGAATCAGAGAGCCAATTGACCCTTACTTGTTGATCATTGAAAATCGACTAGATATTTTGCGCGCCAGCCTGAAGGACGTTGTCCAATTCGAGGACCCTTACTCCTACTCTGGGACGGCCTCACGGCTGGATATGATGGCCCTACACAAAGCGTTTTTTCGGTCCGCCGTTCTACAGATAGTTTCTGCTCGTTCCAGGCCAGAAGCATTCATGACTCAGCAATCAATGGAGAACCCCGATGGTGCAGATCCTGGTGTTGTAGAGATTAAGGTGACTAAGGTTGGACTTCTCTGGAGGAAGGAGCTGAAAAGGAAAAAGGCACGCAGACCATGGCAGGAATGGGGTGCAGTTCTAACAGGCTCTCAACTATACTTCTTTCGCAATATTGCGTGGATCAAGAGCTTGTTGTATCAGTATGAACAGCATCACAAGCACGGGTTTGGGACCCCAGTTACCTTCAAGCCTGCTCTGGAGCAATTCAAACCTGATGCTCAGATATCCACAGATGATGCAGTAGCACTGTTAGACAAAAGTTACAAAAAGCATAAGAATGCTTTTGCCTTCGTGAGGCATGGTGGAATTCAGGAATACTTTATCGCCGATTCTGAGGCAGATATGAATGATTGGTTAGCTAAGCTTAACTATGCCGCCACTTTCCGAACGGCAGGAGTCCGGATGCGTGGTGTCGTTGGTGGCGCCAATGACGGCCAACAAGCCAGGGCCATACGACCTACTAAAGGTACTTCCGGATCGCATAGTACTCACTCGATTCTAACATCTACTGGGGAGATATCCATCTCTCCTGGTGGGATTGACGTTAAGCTTGCTGGTGAAATAGCGGCAGCAAGAAGAGAGGTCGTTGAGCAAAGGATATTTGATTCAGAGGACAAGATTGCAGTGGCAAATAAGGACCTTCAAAATTATCTGCGAAGTGGGAGACATTTGACGATTCTAACCCCTATTCAACCTAGGACAAGGGAACAAGTGGTACTGGCGGCGGCCACTTTAGCGGCGAAGTTACAGTGGGTGAGGATGGAGATGTGGAAGTTGCGTTGTCATCGGGATATCCTCGCCCTCGACCTGGAAGAAGAACGTAGATCGACACGAGAGCAAGTTCAAACAGCGCTTGCTGCGACCGCACCTAATCTGATAGCTCGAAAAACCCCAATACCGTGCACATCTGGGTTTCGTACTCTAGATACCAATTCAGGGAGTCAGACTGTCACACAGGGCAAATTTTCCCAACTATCAAGCGAGCAACCACATCATGTTATGACCCATACTATTCAAGCCCAGCACCAAAATAGGATTCCTTCTAGTGACCAGTCAGAATCAATCATACTTGAACACACTGGGCTGGAATCTTTGATATCTGTCACGCCAATATCAACGCCTTCCCCGATCAGAGGACCACCCGGCTGGGATGATTGGAGCATAGGTACCACTCATAGTCAGCGATCAACTAGCCCCACCAGGTCTCAGTCAAGCGTTGGGGTTAGTGTTGATTATGATAGAGTTGGGGAAGACGATAAGGAGAGTGGTAAGGACATTGACAACGGGAACGGAAAAGAAAAGGACGTCTGTCGGCCCACTGTGCGAAGAAGCCTGCAACGAACTTTAAGAGAGACACACACCATCAGTCACAGACGAGGCAAGTCCAACTGTGATGACGCCTCCACTCCGGAGCAGAAGCATTCCGAGGATGAAGGACTCTTCCGGGTTGCAGGTAGTTTCACCGTCCATGGCAAGAAAGCAAGTGTCATTACCTTCGGCTCCGAATGGCAGAATATGTCATCCGAAGACCGCCTCAAACGGCATAAATGCATGCAAGCTGATTCGGAAGTTGGAAGCCATGCGGTGGTTGCTGAGAAGAGGGACGACGATTTAGAACAGGCAGTACCGCCTTACAGCAATCCGGGAAGCCCTAGAACAGAAGAGCTTTTGGAGGTGCTAGAAGGTAGAACTAATGAAGTGACGTTGCTGCTGAACTTAAACGGGATTATTACGGAGAGGCCAATAAGTGCAGGATCTGCAGCTTAATGCATCGAGAATTGAACACACTAAGTCATTGTAATCCATTTTGGTTTGGATGTTGTGAATAGCAGTCCCTACATTTTTCGGTTTTTGGTTCCTGTTAATTTTCTTTTAGTCTATCTTTACGTCGTCTTGGGCAGTTTTCTTTTTCTGCTTCTGTGAAACGAAAAAACAGGCGTCATGAGACTAATCTTTACATGCTTTAAAGTTCTAATTCTGTCTGAATTACTTAGCATATAGGGCGAACGACAAATCTAGTAAGCCTTACTGCCAAGACGCTTCCAAGACCGAATTTACGTGATTTTGAGCCTTGTGCCTCCGCGTCTAAAATCCCCAACGAAAATCGATCTAGAGTATCTCCTTGCCGAATCAATTATCTATTTACCCTAAAATTTCAACTCATGAACTCAAAAGACATTGTTGATCCTAAAAGGGGATGTAAATGTCATTTTGTTCAAAGACAGAAGAGCCTACCGTATATACTCGGATAAAAGGACTGCCCCCGATTAGGTTAGCGCCTACAGTATTCACTCGAATAAGAGATACGATCCCGATTTGGTTACCGTCAGAAAATTACTGTATACGGCCAGAAACCCGGAAATTAAAAATTCGTCATTGTAAATTTGCCTATAAAGTATGTACAGTTTTGTTCAATAAGTCTCGGCACGGTTCACAAACCCAATCAACAACAGTTAAATTGAAAGGTATATAACATTCAAACAAAAAAGAACAGCAAGACTGATAGACCTTAAGGAGAATATGCTATAGAGGGTCAATACTGTATATGCTGTCCCTTTGCACCCTATACAACTTGTAACTGACTGATATATATTTTTTGTCTGCTTTTCATTTTCTATTCAAAATCTGCTCTGTTGTCCTTAAATTGTTCAAACAAATTAATTTTCTACAATATTGAAAACTATTTGATAGTTTCTCTATCACCTCCTGTATTTTGAATTTGATTAATTTTATTTGTTGAATAAATTCAAAAACAATACAAATACCACAAAACTCTATACAAATTTTTGAAAAATTTTTAATTTAGACTTTATAACAATTAATGTAATGACAAACTCTCTGATACATAATTATGAAATGATCAAAAAGTACTTGTTTTGAATGATTGTCTCTTGTTTCCAGGGTGTTTCCCAGTAGCAAAATGTAATTTATATATATGTACAAACGTTGGGATAATATCAATCATTATCAGATAAAAATATATATTTTCTTTCAATCTTTGTTTACAATATATCTTCTTATATTATCATGTTGTATTGTAGTCAGATTCTGATTTGCATTATATATTGTTTGGAGATAGTACAAATAATCTACCATACCAGGATATATTGGATATGACTGTACCTTATCATATCAGATTCACTAGTAAAATTATTAAATACATAAAAATTTCATAAATTGAAATAAATACAGTCTGTTTTCATATTTTATAAATAGTATACTGATTGTCTATTTAGGGATACCAATCTATTTGAAAATATATATTTCATTTGAGCTTATATAATATTATATATTGTTTATACAAAAATATATTATATATAGTCAATTGTTTAATGGTAGAAATTAACAAGCATATATGATATCAAAGTTTTCAGATTTCATATTCCATGGAATATAAAAACTATTTGAACAGGCAAATCTTAATTACCAAAATTGTGGACTTAACCCAGCAGTAATAGTTTATAAACTAAGATTTTAAATGTTATAATTGCAAATAAAACATTAAACTCAATTTCCAAATTTCAAAAGTGAATAGAGATTGATACCAAAACTATTATATAGTAGTACTAATAAGAAAAAAAGTGAAGAGTAAATCAATTTTCTGCTAAACCTCTAGATTATATACAATATTTGTGACTTGCATTATTTCAAGTAACTTGTTTTATAATATATTCCAAATATTTAATACTCTGCATACTATTTATACAAAATATTTTAATAGTTTCCCTTTTTTATTATAATATCTACAAAATCCATTTCCTTTCCCACCAAACCTGATTGCCTTCAAATCCACTTTTTCTTCTAAAACTTGTTTCCTATTTTTGTAGTATCTAAACTTCTCTTCAAATTCATTCAATTAACTAATTTTCATTTGAATACTAATTATTATATTATATTCTTTTGATAGTAGCTTCCAGTTCTATTTGCTGAGTTGCCATGGAATATATAATTCAGTTTTTTATAATTGTTTAGAATGAAATATTTTTATTACTTATAGACCATATATATTTATTACTGGTTCCTAACTCTTCTTAATATATATCTTGCACTTGACTAGATACTGAAGTTGGTATTTAAATATTTAAAATTTTTGAACAATTTTACTTTGAACTTATTTTTTGGCTTGACTAGTAAGGGTGGTGGTGGTACTTCTATATATGCTGGCTATTAATTGGCAATATAGTGGGTGAATTATGATATCGGTTGTACTGAATATATATATATATCCTGTATTAGCTCAATTCAGTATGTTTATATGCTAATTTCGTCAGGATTTTGATAAGTCACAATATATTTCCAATCCACCTTTTTCATGAATTTCTGTGGAATTAAATTTCTCTATCCATTTTTATATGATTTTTTGTTTCTAGTACTGGATTTTTTTGTTTATATTTTTATAGATATTCTGATTCAATTGGTTGTACTTTTGCCATTCTTGTTTTTATTTAATTGAAGATCTTTTTTCTCTCATTGGCTTGCAATACAATCATTATTCCCCAAATCTGTTGATTTTTGTGAATTAAATATTGATCAAATACTATTTTTGGATGAAATTACAATTACTGAACAATAGAAACCAATTTGTATACTTTGAAGTACTAATATTACATATGAATACTGGTATCAGAAGGAACAGAACCCAGCTATATTGCAGGAAATTGATGAATACTCCAAGAAATAGTTTAATAATAATGAATTTTTTACTTTGTTTAATGATTTGAAGGTATAAGGCTGTTGAAAGTATATATTTTATTTCTAATTGTTGATATATGGATTATTAGATTTGCAATATAAATTATAGTTTTCAATCTGAGAATATAGTATCTGGTAATGTATTCAATTTATATACCTTGTAAACAAAGATTTTATCTGGTCTCAAATTCCATTGGAATAGTATAGAACTGAGTATCTTTTTTTTGATAGTCTGTTTACTATCACTTATATGGTATTGAACCCTTGGCTTTCAAGAGGTTCAAATACAATATTTATAATTACATTCTTCAATGATTGGTGTCAAAGGTACAGGGCTTGGAATTCTAAAGTTTACAAAAATAATCCAAATATACATATTCCAATTACTAAAGGAGTAGACTATAGCCACTGGCAGAGATTAACAAACTAGATAGAAATATTCTTGATAGAAACAAGAAACTCAATTTCAAAAATATTAGAGTGAAAAATAGTTGATATCAAAGCAATTGTATTGTTTTATAGATAAGAAAAGTACTAAAGAGCAAATCAATCCCTTTCTTTTTCTTTAAATATAGCAATCACTACTATTGTTACCTTGATTTACTTACTCCATCTATGCTCGACTCTTATTATACTTTGTATACTTTCTATTTACATTCTTATCTTATACTCCTCTCCATTCTCAAATATTGTTAAAACCTATCATTCTTTCCATTAACCTGATTCCTCACTCAATAATCTATTTCTGATTCTTCCAATATAGATTGGAGTTTTCTTTCAAATACATCTAATGATTTTTTGTTAAGCCTCAGTCTATCATTTTTGTTTGTTACTTATACAACCATGACTGTTGATATGGAACTTTCGGTAGTTTGACCGATCAAAATATATTTTGATTGTTAAGTTGAACATGTTGACAAGAAAGTAGTATTAGCAACAGTCCCAACCTGCTAGAATGGTCTGGATTATGATTGCAATCAAAACCGAACTGTTGCAATGGGTTATACCATATCAAAAACCTGGACCATTGCAATTGGGCCAGTTGTACCATCCATAACCCAGCATTTCAACCTGCCAACATTGGCTCCAATTGAGTATTTGAGTTCTGGTCATATTGCCACATGATCTATCTGTAGATTGTGCAGGTTGAGGAGTTCATTCAACTGCCACTTTCAAATGTGTGATTTGATCAATATTTGTATTGTCGTTTTCGAAAACTGGCAAATTTTGAGTGATTTTGGATATTTTTTCACAACAACTTAACCAATAAAGCTCCAATTGCAAATAGAAGACAGGGATGTAAAAGAGCTCACAAAAGAACGTCTTTTATATATATACAATCTTGTGATATGATAAGAACTCAAAACATAATTAAAGTCCAAAATGTAGGAATCATATGATGGAACCGCTGTCCAGTTCCAACCCAGTTAAATGCCTTGCAGTTTTAGGTCTGGAATGGATTGCAACCCAGAGCTAGTTACCTGGTTCGGTTTTATGGCAGTTCCTAACCTGAACTGGGGTCTCAGATTCAGTTCCAAATTGCACTGCAGCCCGGTAATCTGGAACCATTGCTAATACTATAAGTAAGGCAATTTTGTAGATCATAATACATATTCTTTCTTATTTTATTCAAGTCAAAGTTTCTTTCTAATAATTTCAATATATTTTCATGTTTTTGATATTTTCTAGAGGTTGAGGTATGAAGTTCTTTCAATAGATAGAGTATTTCAGTATTCAATACTCCTTTGATTTGAGTTGAATCAATATATAACCTTCTACTGCTGTTATATAGATATGTCTTGTACATATTTGGACCCAATTCCATAACTCTCCTAGGCATATTTCATTACTTGCCAAACTAACAACCTTGGTAAATAATATATTGCATTTATTTTTTGTTTTTATCTATATATTCTGATTTCAATATTAATTGATAGAGCTTTGCTGCCTATCTTTTCTGAGAAATATTTTGTGGTATACTTGTTAATATATCAAGCTTTTGTTTCTGCTTGCCTGGTGAATATACCATTTTGATAATAAATTGCAACAAGAATTCTGATATTTGAGTTTATCTACTATTAAGCAATTCCCAATTATAAAGTGTTTCAGATTCCTGTACTCAATCAGTATACTGGTCGGGTCAACTGATGGTTTGAATTTAGGTTTCATATATTTTAGAAATATAACAATAGCTCCCAGTTCTTGACTATAGATATTATAGTTTGCTTTATCTGATGTATATTTTTTTCAAAAAGAATACTATTTGATACAGAATTTCTTTGTTAGCAGATGAAAGAACTTTTATCCATACTTTATTTGATTTATTTCTTTGCAGAATGATTTTCTTGTCAAAACCAAAATGAATTAGTAGTAGTACTAGTGTACACACCATATTGAATTTTGCAAATGTCAAGTTTTTGATCAATTTATAAGCAAAATGGTGTGAATTTCTGTATTAGTTTAGAAAGTAGTTGAAAAATCTTGATATAGTTTTTTATATTCCTTTTATAGATATTGGCAAGTTCTGAAAATGCTTATACTATGTTGAGCTTACTTGTTGCCTTCCACTCCTTGATAACCTGTACTTTGTCTAGAGCCATTTGTATTCTCTTTATTGCTTCAATTATTCTATTGGTTTTAATTTCTTCTTGAAGAAAGTTATATTTCTGGACCTTTGAATATATTTCTGCTTTCCTGAACATTTGTATCATTGTCTTTATATATTCCTAATATGTTTCTTTATTATTACTATAGATAATGATATTATTTGCAAATACTATATAGAAAAAATCAAAGAATAGTTACAGAATATTGTTGATAAATTCTGACAAGAATACCAGTATAGTATTGGTCAATCCAAATAGTATTTCATGGGATTCAAATAATCTATAGCAGGGTTTGAGAACTATTTTCCAACTCTCTTTTTCTGCAATTGCAAAGATATGGTATGAATTTCTTATATTAAACATGATATATATACTGACCTTGAATAACATTGCAATTGTTTCTTGGATTGATGGTTTTAGACACTTATTTTTTAATGTTTCTTTATTTAATCCCTACTAGTTTACAAATAATCTCAGTTCAACAACTTGTTTTGATACACCTAATACTTGTACTTCATATGGTAATAACGTCAATTAAGTTACTTCTTTTAGTAAGTTTGTTTTGATATATATGTTTATTGTTTGTTATTCGCAACATTAACTGTAGATAGGTCTGAAACATAGTATTATCTGTTCTGTAATGTAATTTTTTATTCATATGCTCAATGTAGTAATAGCCATTCTTATATTACCTTATTGACCAGCAATAGGAACTTATAATACTTTATTGAAATAATATCTTTAGCAGGTTTCTTCTGTAGGTTCATTAATTCCAAAACTTTCAAGATTTCACACAATACCAATAAGCCGATTCCAAGATTTTTATTTTTATTGTATTGAATATAATGTACTGCTACTTGTATATATACATTGAGTTTTGGTTTTTCAGAGTCTTTCTTGCATTGCAGGTAATCTTTCTATATCTATATGCTCAAATGGTATTGGCAGTATTGTGTACAGTAGTCATATTTCTAACTATTCTTTCTGCTTTGGAACTTGATAGTAATAATATCAAGTTGTAATGAAGAATATTGTGATACTGTTGAGTAATGATTAAATTGTGTAATGAAGGCTAGAAGTTGTTGCAAGTGGCAATATCTATCAAAATTGATATTGGTTATTATTGCTATTGTTTGTGATCAAATTGATCTTCCATGGAGTATCTGTAACTCTGTTAATTAACTGAATACTTTTTTTTCAATTTGATGATAGCAAACAAAATTCTTATCAATAAATACTATTTCATTGGCTCCACAATTAATCAAATCTTGAGTTGAGTTAATGCTATTTTCAATTGTTAAAAAGTCTTTCAGAATCAGATATTTGCTTTCCATGAAAGATTCTTTTATTTTACCAGTCCGAATTGCAAATTGTATAATTTCACTACTATTGCTTGAATTGACTGATATAGGTAATTTATTTGCTGCACAATAGTCATCTCAATTGTATTGATTTTGACTTTTTCCAACTCTGGTTTTCTATTCTTTTCTTTTTCTTTATCTTTCTTGAATAGATTTACTTTCACTTGTTTTTATATTGCTTTCAAGTTTATCATATACTTTGCTGTCAAGCTCCTTGAATTCTTATAATATATTAACAGTCTATTATTATTTAAATACTTGTATTCTGCTCATTTAATTATTGTATTTTCACTGCTGAAATATTGAGCAGTACTGGACTATTTTATCATGCTACTCTTTGTATTAGTAACATCTCTGGAATGGATATCGTATTGCTATGGATATAAGGTTTCTTTGTTTCTGATATCTACTTGTCTGACCTGTATTCTACCGCTTGTACTTCAAGTTGTATACCTTCTTTGGGAATAATATGAATTGGTATTGTAGGGGTTCTCTGTAGCCTATAGACTGTTGATTTTGGTAACCAAATAATAACTGCAGTATTTCAATTGAAGTCTGCAAGTTTTAAAGTGTGATATGGTCTCGAATACTATTAACATATAATCGAATTTGGACCAAGGGTATTTCTTACAACCTATTAACTGTGTACCCTATATCCACCTGCTAATTAAAGACTCTTGGGACTTTATAGACAATTGTAATATCCAGTTGAATATTATATTCTTTAATGATATTTCTCTCTATCTGTGGAAAATATTGAATCTCAGTGCCATTATATTTCCAATTCAAATTGTGTATTCTGGTTTCTGGAAATTCTGATATCTGGGCCCCTAGATTTTGATATCTCTTTTTTTCCTTAATACTATTGTTAGCTGTTCCTAACTATTCTTCAGGCCATGTTTCAATTCTGCTATATTTCACAATATTCTTGCTTTTAGTTATTGATTTATATTCACAATTATTTACAGAGAGTTATTTGGTTGATATTCCAGTATAGATTATTTCAATTCTTGTATAGGAGTGTACAGTCATGAACAGCATCGTATAAGAGTATAGGAGTAGATACGGTTGCAAACGTGGATATGTGAATAGTGTAGAGTAGTATCCAGGTAAAACTATTGCTGGAGTGTAATTGCACTCCTGCAAAGTGACTATAGTGTGGGAAGTTATCCGGCCGCCATTACATCATTCCTCACTCTAGCTGCAGACCCTCTGGGCTGCCATATTTCTACATGAAAAGAACAGGAAAGAAATACACATACAGACTTGTATGCTATTATAATGCCTCAGAAATCCCACTACCAATTGGTTCTGCTCAAGGGTGACCGTTCAGTGGATCCGGTGCATGAAGAAACTCCACCTCCAGAGGTAGGCGGTAAAAACCCATGCTGACGCCATATGTACTGGGCTGAGATCCAATAAATGAAGGGAAAAGCTGAGAAGAGACAAGAAGAGACGAGAAGATAAGACAAGAGACAAAAAGAGAAGAGAAAGAACCTTCAAATCCACCCCTCTGAATCCAAGTTCGCAAATCTATGCCTGCCGCTGAAGCAGGTATTGTTCCAAGTCTACATTCAACTCTATAGTTCCAAATATCCAAGTAGACATCCGATTTCTCGGAATCCAAGGCATTGCTAATGGTAGGGTCGGCTCAGTAGAGCTGATGTCATCATTGGCTTCCACCGTTGATCATTTGTATATGATTTGTCTCGGTGAATACGTTTCAGAGAGTCCAAGGTAACTACCATTGCCACTGGGCCAAATAGACTTTTGATTTATCTCGGAATAGTCCCTGCAGCAGTCAATTGGCTTCAACGGGTATACTCATCTTTATCATAGCTGCTGAACCACAAGTCATGCTTCCAAGGCTTTGATCATCGGTTGCCTTTTGATCTTGCCCTTTGACCTTGCCCTTTGCCCTTGCCTTTCCAGTCTGGTTCCAAACTTTCATTACCATTTCTGCAGCAGGACAGCAATCCCACCTCCAACAGCCAACCCAAACATATTCTCAAGTGTACTTTCAGTTCTCCAAATCCGAACTTCCAAGCCCACGGCAGACCACATCAGTGATAGCCTCCGCGCTCAGCATGATAGTATGTTTCATTGAATTGCTCCAGATGGACTCGTATATTGGCTATCCTGATTTTCTTTGTTTTTGACTTTCAGTTGCCATTTGGCTTCAGATTCAATGGTGGCTGGTTGATTTCTGTCGACTTCGTCCAGCCTTTGGTTATAGTCATCATACATTGACCTGACTTTGTATGTACCCAATCAAGTTGTGGTATCTAACTCGTTACTGTGCCATCAAATGGTTGTATTTACAATATTACACAGTATGCTTCCGCTTTAGTTGCATCAAGGCATTCATTCTCCGGTTCTCATGCCTTCGACTTCCCAATTTGTTGCTAAATCCAATCAATATGAAGATCTTACTTGCCACATAATTCCAGCACTGTTGCACAGTGGGTAACTCCACGAAGCTTGTATCGTGGCAACCTCATATATATATTTGATTAGAAGTGTAAGCTCACATCCCATTCACATGTATTCAACTTGTTAGCATGACATATGCAGGTCATACTTACCACATCAATGTCCTCTGGCACTGTCGCACTCTCGTGATCTTTGTGCTCTCAGAAGCCTTTATTGCAGCTTCGTACGTCTTACCTGGAGCTTCTGCTTCCCACCTCTTGATCCGATTGAGGTGTGCTTCTATCAGTCGACAGATTCTTATTTGGTGCAATTGTGATACGGTGTACATCCAATACAGTGCATATTCCGTGCTGCTCAATGATCCATATCTCTGACATTGAACATATCCTTGCTGTCAGCGTATTTCATTCGACAGGCTTGGGCCTCCAGCAGCCTTCCTCGGAGAGTTTGGTTCATTTCCTCCATATGGACTGCGATGGTCGCATAGAATTCTCTGCTTGGCATTGACATCTTGGTAGACTCAGTTATTCTGTATGCCATTTGATTGAGCCTTGTCAATAATCCAAATACTGTTAACTTTGACAACCAGTCTGAAATTTGTTCCACGATAACTCCATTTCAAATAATATCTCTGATCTGGTAGCCATCTTGACTGTATGCTGGTAGGCCCATTGGTTGGTGTCAGCACTTCACTGCCATGATAAATTCTCAATGTTGGGACCGTTGACTTCTCTGGAATATATTACCGTGATAGTGCTTCATGCCAGCCCTTCTTGTGCCATAATTGTTTCCAGTAGTGGTCATTTCTCAATATCTGGTACAGTTATTCCCCTTGTTGTGGTCGCAGCTCCGTCAATGACTCCAATCCCGATGTTCAGCCTGGAATCAATTCTCGAGTCGATCCTAATTCCTCCAACTGCCAATGTGGTTTGATAGGTAAATATTTCTCAATCATAGCTGCAATCTTGATTATAATCATTTTGTTGGTATGTTCTGACTTTTCAGATCTACGTATCTGCAATGAATTGCTAGTCTCACAACTTGTCATCTAAAATTTTTCTCCTCAAGAAAGGGAAAGGTTGTAAATGTAACCTTGTTTTCAAATATAAGTCAATTAATTTATCGTCATCCATATCCAGCCATCTCCATACAAAGTTTCAAGCACCACCGAGGTCCAGCTTTGTGAATATCCTGGCCTCACACACATGGTCAAATGTCTTTGAGATCAACAGGCAGCCATACCAATTCATTACTGATGTTAAGTTGAGTACATGGTCATGGATACAATGTCTCACGCCACCATCCCATATTTTTGCATTGGGAATCGGCGGTGATGACCACTGAATAGCTCCGTTTGGTAGATTTGCCCCGATGCAAGCCTATTTTGCATCCTAAATCTGAACTCTAATCAATTGCAAATCCTTCCATGACCATCCATCCTTGACGATTCATTTCTGGATTGTGCAAGTTTTCAATTGTACTGTTCACATTTTGTGGCTTCTTTTGTAGTTCTGAACATTCTTTCAAGGCCTTCTTTACTGACCTCTATATAGCAAAAGTCTCATTCGAGATAACTACCACCTCTAATTGTACTCCTGTGATCGATCTGGTGATATAATTGTCCATCATAAAAAATATTCCCACTCATCGATCTGTCCATATAGCATGGGATCGTCAAGTCCAAATCCACGATTCGGCACTTGAGTATACAATCTCATTTCGCACTATTTAGGGAACACCACTTCAAGCCCGCATGCCGGATCATTGCAGGGCAATAGGCTCGTATGATCATAACTACCAAAAAGATTGCCTCTTTATACGATGATGACTATTACAGTCTCCAGTTTATTTGTTTGTGGATGAGTCGACATTTGACATGGCATTATTGTTTGTTGACCGTCATTTCGATTATCTTTTATCGATTAGGAGGGGATTTTTTGTGGTGATGTATTCAGTATGTGGCATGTGGCTTGCAAAGCCTCAACAGTACTAATGGTGCATTCAGTGTTTTGAGTGCTCTTTTGTCACTCCCGCCGGAAATGTGAATGCTCTATGGCAATTTGTATCATATGTAACACTCGTTTCTAACATTTGTACAGGTTTGCATGACTCTGTAACTGCTTCATTTGTATCACCATAGTGTGTTAGACAAGTTGTAATTTCACAAGATGGAGTGATAGATGTTGCGGAATCTAGGAGCCTGGAAAACAATGGTTCACCACATGAGGACCAAGCCCCGCTGTCCAGCTACTCCATTCTTGACTTGGCAATTCTGTAGCAGTCATTCAAGGTTCCAATATGGACGTTCTTTTGCTGCAACTACTGCCGCTGCACCCTGCTCACCTATCCAGTGCATGGGTTCTATCTCATTGACCATCAGTAATACCTTCCATGGTCTCCTCCACCAGCCCTGTAAAAACTCCCACTCTTAGGAAGAATGTCAATCGATGACTTTCCCCTGGCCAATTGATTGTGTAAAGCAGTAGCACCAAGTATTTGTATATATATATATGGAGTACAGCCTCCTTCAGAATGTGCCTCCTCCCTAGCCATGATCCAGGTACATTCCCGGGGTGTTCCTGATGGTCTACCCAGTCCACAGCCACCTCATCTACTCACCCTGGGATGTGCAGTGCCAAAAGTCGAATTCGTTTGCAAGTCAACATCAGGATTCCTGGACTTGTTCCAAGGCCAACCAAACACAAGCATCACACAGTGCATCAACTGTGGCTGCCACCATTTGTACGAATAAGTTCACTCAGCCAATTACGTACTTGTTTCACCCCATTGTGACTATCTGACACTCAAATATCTATTCCCACTTGGGGATACGACACGTATGAATTATACCTCCTCAAACTGTATATACATATGGAATCCGCTAGTCTCCACAGAGTGCCCAG
>WHVE01000958.1:0-42671 GCA_015178995.1 Trichophaea hybrida
CTTCTTCACTATTGCTCCCATCATCATCGTCCTCACCCTCCTCTATTTCAAACCCAAGCTCAACACACATGAGCAAGACATTAACTAGCCTTCCGCGCTGACGTGGGGTCATTCTCTGCAAGCCACGCCGCCCTACGCTAGTACCTCCTCCCAGAACCCCGAGCAGATTAGAATGGCCGGATGCTGGATTACGGCGATGTTTCTTCTTCTTATTGCCGTGCGTCTTGAGGTGATTGTTGTAGTTGTCTCGGCGCGCGAAGCCCCTGATGTGGCGGGGGCACTCGACGTGGGGACATATATGGGGTTTCGTATGGCCATCCATATGCCGTCTAGTCGCAGTCAGTGAATGTTACTGGGTAGCCCGATGGACCGAAATATTGGAGTACGCAGGGTACATACTTATGCGCAGTTTTGGCGCCCTTTCCGATGAAGATTTTGTCTGTCTCCTTCGCTGTACAGGATTGGTACGTGCAACGTAATAGTTCCAGAGGTTCCTGCACAGTTGTCAGGCCGGATGAGCCTTCCGCCGAGGTGTTTCCGAAGAGGCTTTCAGACTAGCAGCGCGACTGTTAGGTAAGAAGGTACCATAACATCCTCAACATGAACATACAATATGCTGGCCAGTGGCAATTTCTGGTGCCATATCGTGGTAACTGGGCACCTGCAAACCGATGGGCCGATTATAGAAGCTGCGATTCTCTTCAGGTATCGATTGAAGGTGCTCTCGATTGTGATAGTCCACGGTATGGTCAGGATACGGGAGGTGACCAAGGGAAGGTTCAGGATATGCGAGTTGAAAGGGGTCCTCCCAATCGCCGTGCACTGTCCCTGCAGCAGCGTTGTAGCCTTCGTTAACCATGACTGGAATTTTGCTGGTAGCGACTTAGTAAAAAAACAGGAGCATACATTTTGGCAGCGCTTTGCTATAAGTTTTATGGTCGTAGGATTTTTGGACAGCACTTCTGCTGAGGAGGGAAAATGGTAGCTGGTGGGCGCGGCTAGTAGTTATAATGCTCTCACGCTGAGAACACCATGACGATCTTACACGGCAAATGATTGTGACGTACTAAGTTTACCTGCAGGATGGCTAAGTCTAGCTGTTTTCCTGAGGCTTATGCAGTGTCCTGCCAGGAATCCCCAAAACGTGTTCGCGCGAAAGAGTACCACACCATATGTTTCGGGCTGAGTTTGCACACATGCGCTGAGTTTAGGTTGCACGACAGAATGCGGGGTCGCTTCGTTGTATTGTTTCCTACATCGCACATTCGACACGCGAGTGAATTCCACGAATCATTGAGCTGCACCGCTGGCAATTGACTTGGTCTTGTGGCACGTGGGCTTTTGCAAATTTACCCAGTTTACCTGTAGGATAACTGAGGCTAACTACCGCAAGACCCCCAATAGGGGTTTACTTCTACGTTTCTTCTTTTCGGAGCCGTTCGGAGCTGGTTCGGAGCTGTCTGTAAAGCAATGGTATCGCGGGTATCTTAGGGCTAACTATAGCTAGACATTAGGGCTTTCCATGAGGGTCGACCGATAGACCTCTGGCACATGCAACTAGTTTCACTGTATTGGACCTTTACAGTTCACACTGTTTTCACAACACGGTTGCACTTTAAATTTGCTGCATATCAGGATGTACGGGCACATACGTGAGGTTATGTCCTTCAGGTTTGATGCTGGTTCGGGATACACGGGTGGTTACAATGAGTTTATCTGTGAATCTACCTTAAGAATTATCAGTTATATGAGTTATCTACAAACGGCCTATAATGTTAAAGCTTGCATATTTGCTTTACTTTTGTTGTGGACTTTTGGTCATTCAACCTAAATTTATTTCGGATAACAAGTGTAAAACCTCCTTGAGAGGCGGTCTTACATATCGGGATATCGGTGTTTATGCGCAAGTTTATGAGAACCGGTTTTCCATAGTCAACCTTCAAATAAATGTCCGTTTATTAAGAAATGAACCCCGCTAATAAGAACCCTGCAAACATTCCCACTACCCGTTGCAATCATTCCATACCGTCCTCCTCAGTCTCTTCATCATTATCGAACCCGGCCTCATCCTCCTCATTCTCATCTTCGAGCACAATCCCAAGTTCAATACACTTGAGTAAGGTGCTAAATACCTTTCCGCGCTGGTGTGAAGTCATGTTTTCCAAACTGCGATGCCCCGCACTGATACCTGCACCCAAAACCCTGAACGGACTAGAATGACTAGAAGCCGGCCTATGGCGATGTTTCTTCTTATTTTGGTGCGTCTTGAGGTGGTTATTGAAGTTGTCTCGGCGCGCGAAACCCCTGGTGTGGCGGGAACAATCTGGGTAGGGGCACGTATGGGGTTTTGTATGGCCATCCATATGGCGTCTACTTGTTGTCAGTGTGTGTATTGGTCAGTACGTTGGTGCATAAGGGATGTACTTATGAGCAGATTTGGCGCCCTTGCCGATGAAGATTTTGTCTTCCTCCTTTGCTGTACAGGATTGGTACGTGCAGCGCAAGAATTCCCGAGGTTCCTGTACAGTTGTAAGGTGAGAGGAGCCTTCAACCGAAGGGTTTCCGAAGAGATTTTCAGACTACCAGAATGTCCATTAGCATCCAAGAGAGATTCCACATGCATCCCGATGGCGGTGAACGTACGTGTTGACCGTTGTCAATTGTTGAAGTCATAACCTGCTGACCTAGCCACTCAAAGGGATTAAAGTCGCCGCCCTCTTCGAATGTTGTAGGAACCGATTGAGGGTGACTTTGATCGTGGAAGTCTGAAGTCGCTAGGAAATTATTTGGAAGCGGGCTATTAAGTAAGTTTCCTGCTAGTTCGATATGACCGAAGGAGTCATTGTGGAAGAGTTGCGAGGGAACTAGTTCTAGTCCAAGGTCTTCGCGATCGCTGTTTACTGCTCCTGTGGTACCGTTGTAATTGCCGTTAACCATGACTGAATTTTGCTTATAGCGACTTGGTAAGAAAAATATACATACATTTTGGGCAGCGATTTGCCACAGATTTATGGTCATAGGATTTTTTGGCAGCACCTCTGGTAGAGAGCAAAGTCGGGGGGATGCAAGCGTCTTTAATACACGACTTCGGCCTCAGACACATGAACACCCGAAATATCCCGTTTCATCTCTGGAATGCAGTTGCGCCAACACAACAATTGAAGTGAATGCGCATGAGTTTGGGTTACACAACAGAAGGTAAGCGCTATTGATACTTGTGAGTGGACAGATATCGGCGAACCATTGAACCGACAAAACAACCGGGTTCCTTGGCGCCTTGTGGGCTTTGCATACTAAATATTTATCGAGTTTATCTGCAGGATAACTGGGGCTAACAACCGGTTTCTCTAAGGTTTATGCAGGGTTCCCAATGAGAACCCTGTGAACAAAAGCGCTCGGCTGTGCGAAGAGCAAAGCCAACAAGCTGTCTTAGATGAAACAGCAAATCCAGCCCTAAAAAGCACATAGGAGTCCGAGGTTGCCACCGAGGCATCCATCGTGACATCTGGTCTACCAGGTGAGCAACTCGTGACATATTGATTGGTGATTGTGCAAGGTAAACTTAATCTTCTTGCGCCTTACTTTTCGTGCAGCGGCGTATCAACGGCAAAGGATGATGCCACACAGGCTTCGTAGATCATCAATGCAGCCTTGAAACCTAAGCACCACGCGTTCTCTGGGCTAAATTTAGGGACGTCTTTCGATATTCTTCCAATTCCTCCAATTCCTCCACTGAGTGACGTCTCCTGCTTTCAATTGTGAGACAAAGTTCTTCTGGAAAAGCAATTTCCCTTTGTAAGGAAAGTCCAACCCTAACCCTTGGAGGAGGCAAACATAGAGATACGGCGCAAATCAACTTACCTTCGTTGCCTGACAAGATCTATCTATCAACCCGATCGATGTCAGTACTCAAAATCCATCCGAAGGACAGATAGCTCTGCCTAAGCATTACCTAAAGATCGAGCCGCCATGACAAAGACAATGGCTTGATTAAACACACCACGGCTTTCCCCACCTCCGAGATGTCACTAATCTAGACTTACGGTCACTCTCACTTCAGGATCTTTGTCCAACAACCACTCACTGACCAAACCTGGCTCCTATGCAATTGCGAACTTTCTTGTGTGCCAACAACTATTGTCACCAGTAATAAGCGTTGGGTGCGGGTCGCCGTGGAGGGATCTTTTTGAATCCACATTAATATTCAATTGATCATTCAGAGACGCCAGCATCCATGATCCCTTTTATTCCCAGCTGAGTATGTACCCTTTGGAACGATGCCCGAGCAACTGCGCTTCCAAGCACTCTTAAGGGTACTAGCTTCATTGTTCTCGTCCGCGAAAAGCAGTGATAGAAAGTCGACAGAGCTCTTTCAACACGACCGCGGAAATATCGCCAGATTTCGTTTCCGATCAAGGCAGATCTCATCCAAGCATGGATATACGCCTGAGATTCGAGCCTTCGTCCCGGCGGTATATCGTCCTCGGACAATGCCTGTTAGCGCCTTCGTGAAGACAGCCCAGAAAGGCGACTCCTAGAGGAGTTATTGCGGGAGTGGGAGCTCGGTTTCGACAGAGATAGAAATCAAGGCGAGTCTTTCCTGGCGATGGTCTTGCTTAGTGCTTGGATGAGAATTGAGGGAGAGATTCCTGATGATGTGCTCTATAATTGAAGGTACGTGAAGATAGGCTCGTCGATGATCAATCTCTACGCTATAGTTAACTACATTAAGTAAGTACTTAAGTACTTTTGGTGGTGTAATATAGTCCCTTCAAAAAGGTCCGAGCTACCTTTACCGCCTCTCCCTGGTAAGTTCTGGTGCTCTCTGCCAAACTACCCATACTGACTAGTTACTCTTAGGACTTTATTGTCCCAGGGATCAACTTGCAGCAGCATTGTGGCGGACCACCAAATTTCTACCTCTTGCTTGTCCCTTTTTTATACTTTTCCTGGTATTGCGTCATCTTTCCTGTTCATAACCTCATGCACACGGGAAGCAACTTTCAAATGCAGAACTGGTAATCATTGTGTACGGGTTTCTTCTATAGAATTGGGGTTCCTGTTCCCTTTTTTTGCACAACAAAAGGGGAAGGTCAGGACAGCTTGTTGGGGGGGGGGTTGGGAGCCAATAGTGTTCCGAAGCGGCCAGTCTACCCGTAGGCCGATCCACAGACCCACAGGCCGGTCGGTACAGACCACCGCATATGAAGCCGCCCTTGCCGTGGGTCGGCCTGGGTCGCTTCAGGAGATGCCGGACTATCGGACTGCGAATTTTTAGGTGTATAGTCCAGGCTCGGGTCAGCTTTTGGCAACCCTGGGCCGAGCAAGGCCTCTTTTTGGCAAGTCTACCTTGGCACAGACCGGCCTAGGTCGGGATCAAATCTGACCGGACTGGCCGCTTCGGAACACTGGGAGCCAAGGATAGGCATAAATCATTGGAGATAACTAAGCTTTTACATAGAGTATAATGGCAGCCAGTAGCAAGTATCAAGATCACGCTTTTGAGTGGTGTTTTTCGTTTGCTGGGGAGAAAAAGGAGGGCGGGAGTTGATGTGATCGCTTTCTATAAGATTGAGAACTATTACTTTGATTCGAGCTGGCTATTTGGAATAGATGTCGAACTTGCGGTTAGGGGTGCGAGATAAATATAACGCGCATACGGAGGGGAGGAAGGCCCGGCGAGCGCCAATATGAGCCGACCATAACCTTATGCATCACACACCCTTTGCATAGCATGACGATATGTCTTGGTGTAATGAATATGTTACCTTCGTTATGTGAGAACGCAATCAATTTCCCGTGCACATGTAAAAGTTTTCTAGTGGTTCTCCATATATGTAATGAGATAGGCATCTGGAGATTCGATTCTACCCGAAGCTCCGTACGAACCATCGCGCTCGGTACTCTGCAGTACGTGGTAGTACGCGAATGTATCCCTATCGATATCCCAGTACATTTTCCGACTAACTACACCGGGCTATCTGAATCCTCCATGTCATTGGAGTGTGTGCTTCCAGCCAACCATTCTTTAGTCATAGCCTTAGACGAATTATCGATTATCGATCGGACATGATTCTGTGTAAAGCAAGATACGGGACGGAATACCATCCATTCATCTGTCAGTTTGCCGTACGCAAGTCGCACGCAAGTAACATCAGCGTAAGTATAGAGTACGGTGCCTTCATTCTTGTTTCACGTGCTTGCATATCACTTCAACACATCCCTAGAAACCAAGAATACGTGAAAAAACAATCTTCATTTTCAACCATCAAGATTGAAACTATAGCTACCGAAGCTGCGATCTATCCTCACTAACACGAACTCGCCCCTGGCATAACCTCCTTAACCGCCACATGAAACATATCACACCCTACAATAAGTTCATCATACCTCCTCAACACCGAATCCTGCTTCGCCTTCTCCTCCGCCGCCCACGTCTCATGCGCCTCAACGCTTTCCCAGCCCACCAGCGACAGAAAATCTTTCTCCGTCTCTGTACAAAACCCGGACGAGTATCCTACACACCCTTTCACACCGGCATCCAGCAGCGCCTCGACCGCACGCTGCTGTTCCAACCAGCACTCGCGCGTGACTTCAGGTTTCAAGTGGAATTTTGCAGTCTCAATAATTGGGGCTGATCCGAGGATCTTGGAGGATGGCGGGTTCAGCTCTGCATCGTAGCTGGCGTCCGTGGGGTATGATACGGCTTTTTGGAGCTGCGGGCAGCAGGCGGAGGAGGTTTGGAAGGTGGTGTAGGCTTCGGGAGAGTCGTAGTCTGGTTGGAGAGATTGTTAATGGGGTTTGGGGGGGTGGTATGGAGAGAATCTACTGATGAATAGAGTTGACTTCTTGGGGTCTTCGACATGTGGCCCCCAGTATGCTCCAGGGAGTCGGTGATTGGAGCTTGCGGGGCAATGGTCGTGGTCTGTGGACCCCTTGAGAGTGGGGAGAATCGGGACGGTGAGGACTTTGGTGAGTTGAGGCATTGCGGTGTGATTGATGGTTGTGGAAGGGAGGGATGTGAGTTATATAGGACTCAGGCTCAGCCGCGGCTGGGAAACTCACCCCGCACTTTGTTAGTGAGCGGCTGAACTAGTGGGGGTTCGGCGGTAGGACTCCGCAGGAGGCGGTTTCAGGTTTCCGCCTCGAGCGAGGTGCAGCATATTTTGTTGGAATTGTCCCCGCAGGTACTGGGTCTTATGCATTCTGTCTGGGAATGCTGTCATACCCATCACCTCCCACGCGCAGTGTGCTTCCGCCCTGCATAATGGTCCTGGCCTAACGAAGGGAAGCAGGAACATAAGTAGGATAAAATAACCAATCAACACATCGATATTCCAAAGACAAATCAGCTCCTCTACTAGGTATCGATACGCCAGAATATTTGATCGCTTTAGCCGTAATCAGAAATCTCAAAATGATAAAGAATAACTTCATCCAGAAAGGTTACTGGGCCATAGTCTCCACATACTATACTAGAGAGCTTCCCCATATATCTAATTGCACCAGTGTATAATTTTTGCATAAAGTACATCATGGCTATTGTGACTTGATCCTCCAGATGAGGCTTTCGATGAGAATCGTAGCTGTCATGCCAGACTTGATTAGTCTCTGCAAAGGCGAACCAATGGAATTGAGGTCTGGGTGGAGGCAGCGTGCCAAAGGTTGCTTTGTACAAGTCTATCTATGACTACCTACGAATCTACTCGTCGCCGAATGCCAAGTTGGGCATGTGATGAGGCGAAGTCACTGTGTAAGCCACATAACGTGACCAACTTGGCACTCGGCAACATGAGTATACACGGTCATGGTCTAGCAACTTGGTGGAATAAGAACTAAGACACTTTGCACCTCTAACAATCCTCATTTTATGGGTGCCTTACGACAAGTCATCCTATCGCTGTGTTTTGTAGGACTGAACACAGGGTCAAACATTATTGGTGATTCCATCTATTCGTCACATCTCATCACTCACAAAACATCCAAGACAGGCGTCGTCAGCAGCTGGTATTAAAGTCTTGGCATTGTCCTGCCCCACGCCCAAAATAGGTCCGCATTTACTAAATGGGGAAATGACGTCTTGGTAAGTTACTCCATGAGCTGGTGGATCTCACAACCCACCTCGCGTCGACATCTCCAGCTCTCCACAACTTCACAACTTCACAAACCTGACTACAAAACCAAAAAATCCATGTTCTTCTTCTTCACCTGCGGGTCTCAAGACCTATCATCCGGCCTAAAGGGCTACGAGCAGCTTCGAATCGTCTGTCCTGTACTACCTCCTCCATCCCTCCCCTTTCCCTCCGTCAATGCGATATAGCTAACAAACCTTTCGCACAGAATTGCCACAACGCCTCCGGTTCGTTTTTCCCACGGCTACGACGATGATGTGGGGTGGAGGGTTGACAAAAGTGTGTAGTGGCGCCGATTAAGCGTAGGACGTTCTTCACGTTCTGTTTCATCCCGATTTTCCCGATCGCTTGGGGAAAGGAGTTGAGGTGCTCGATTTGCAATTATCATCAGTCTACGTATGTTTTTTCTAGGAGAGGTGTGTGTGTGCGGCAAGGCTAATGAGTGTTTAGGACTACGGAGCAGCTTAACCAAATGGCACATCAGGCGCCGCCGCCGCCGACGGGAAAGTAAGTGGCGATGGCAGTGCCGGGGGAGGACTATTGCGCAACCCTTAGTATTGAGGTGGGGAGAGCGGGGCTCTTTCTTTCAGGGGTTTATCGTTTGGTTCGGTTCTGGTTCCTTTGGATTGTCTGGATTTGCGCTACGCTACGTGGTGCTATTACAATTTTACTACTACTACCTACTTAATATCCGGTTTTTCTTTTTTAATATGCTTTTTTTATCTGGGAAATTTGAAGTTGAGTTAGGTTTGTGAAAGGAATAATTACATATCGTATGAGGTTCTCAACCTTGTCTGTGATATCCCTTTATCCCTTTGCCGTTGTCGGTACTGTAAGAATAAATTGCAGTTTTTATAGAAAGATGCAAGTGGAGTGTTGGGATGAGACGGTAAAAATCGATCTCCTGACATTCCTTGAGCTCTATGACGACAGTTTAAAACCGTTCATTCCACTAGCTCAACTTGCGTCTATCGTCAAAAACTCACATTTTTTGATACAGTAATCTTGTGAGGTAAAAATTGTGTCTCGTAAGAAGTACTTAAGTATGTATTATTTTTTGGATGTTAATGTACAATGCATCATCTATATGTGACCTGAGAAATCCAAAGCAAAAGGTATTATGCAACCCCAAAACTCCAATCGGCAAATGCGATGATCCTCCAATGTAGCCCCCATATGCATCCTAGACCATTCCCATGCAATACCAACGACTCAGTGCTATCCTCCAACCTCAATGATCCTGTACTCCCAATCCGTATGAATCGACATCCAGCCAGTGATGACAATCCCATATCGTTCAGCCAGTGGCGACGATCAACGATCCCATATATACACCTCCATATCACTGGTCTCAAAAAACCCTATACAAGCTATCCCTCCTTCCTCTCGGCATCCACTCGCCATCAAATACTCTCATATTCGCTCTTTGAATATTAACCCATGTAAACGGTTCCTATCACACACACATTAGCATCTGCATCCCTCCAAAACTTCATTAGAGTGGGGCACAAACCTCATCATCATCCTCCAAACTAACAATACCAGTATGTTGCGGTTCCACAACCCATCCTGCACACCTATTCTGCACGACTCCTTCCCAAACCTCAAACCATCCATCCTCATTATCATCCCTCTGCTCTTCCCACTCCTCATCCCACCAACTCCCCCGTCTCCCACCATACCCATTCCCTTTCGTCCTCTTCTCATTATACCCACTCCACAATCTCCCTCCAAACTTCCTCAAACCTTTCGCACACAACCTCGCCCACTCTCTTTCCACGGTGATTGCCTGGCCTGCTTCACTGCCCCACGGCAACGGACTCTTCACCCCAGTAGTCTTATCACAGCCTTTCTTAACCTCCATCATCCATGCGAGGACATCTCGCATCCTCCTTCGGTCAACCTTGGTGACAAACACACACTCACTCTCTACCAGTTCCGCCTCAAAGAAGCAATGCGCCAATGGCGCAGAGGCAAGGATGTTTCTATCGGCGCGGACATTGAAGACCCGGTTTGCGGGATGGGAAAGACAGTGTTTTGGGTCGCGGAAGAACAAAACTGGATGGGAGACTGGTGTTGAAGTGAGGCGCCGGCGGGTGTGGTAAAGGTGCTGGATTGCCGTGAAGAGGGAGATGGCGAGGACGCATGGGATTATCGTGAGTGCGGTTGTTAGTGTTGAGTTCCGCCTGCGCGGGGATGTGTGTGGTGGCATTATTGTGTGTTGCAATTACCGACCGAGTGATGCGTGCGGCAAATACAATTGGTGGGGGAAACAATGATATATGATATAGTTTGTGCGCGTGCTGAGATATTGTTATACACCACCACCCGAGACGAAGAGGAGAAGGAAGGAAGAAGGAGGAGGAGGATTTATTTTTTTGTTTAGAGGGAGAAGGTTTATATAAAAAACTTGTACAACTAACATCGGGACGCACATGGGGTGGGTATGAAATATGAATTGACAACTAAGTCCAAGACCCTCTACGAAACGGGCGCGACGCAACAAGAAAAAAAGTGGTAGCTGCGTTGGCAGTCATGCCATTGTCATCACCCCTCAGGAACCCCGACGACGTCGAACCGCATGGGTTAGGTCAGGGAGTTGGAACAAGTTACACAGCAGTAGCAGAGGGCCCGAGGGGGAGCGCGCGGCAACACGGTGAGTGATTGGGAGTGTCGAGGGTGGGATGGCGCTCGTTGTGAGGTGTCGGATGTTGAACAACCCACGAGCGCAAAGCATGTAATTAGTCGGTGCTGTCGGTTGGGTCGGTACCGAGCGCCGCCAGACATGACAGATGTTCTTCCAGAAATTGCCATGCTTCTTCTCTAAAAAAAAAGGAGATGGTCCGTTAGCATTCCCGCGCTAGAGATGGGAGTAAGAGGAAATGGTACCCGGGACGAAAGCCTTATGCTCAGGAGTTGGTTTTCGATTCAGATCGCAGTCCCTGGTAGGGACTCACGAACGTGCATTCAAACCCTCATTCGCCAATCGGGAATCCCAATTATACCTTTCTGGATCGGAGGTAGCAAGATGCAGCGACAACAAACATACCCATCCGGATCGCGAGGGTCTACTTCCGATATATCTGGCGGTGCTGGATTCATCATCATTCCATCATAACCATCATCATCACCATCGATGTTTTGCCTTGTTGACAGATATTCGATGTTCATCAACAATTGGGTTGCCGCCGAACGCCGGACGGATCGTGGGCTCTATGCTGTACACGTGTTGACCACTGGCGGAGCAAAACGTCTTCCCAACCAAACATGCATCACTTTCATCACTCGTTACATATTTTCGCAGTTGCACGTGGTTCGAATTCGAAACACACACACATCAAAATTCCCTCAATCAGGCCAAAACTGCGACGTAGCATTACTGGTGGCGATAATGTGAAGAAGCCTACCAGTAGGAAAGTGAAAGATATCTCATTGACGCCATATAGTATAACTTGGGTCCCCATAGTTGGTGGCTGAGCGATATCTGACGAATATGCTTGTAAACCAACCCACCCATTTCTTCCACATTCCCGTCTGGGCCATACAGAACAGCTGTTGAAAAGATCCCCAAAGAAACACCATCCCAATTACACCCAAAGTAGACAGATGAAGGTACTCCGTGAACTTTTGATTGTTTTAAATCCACAAAGAGAAAGTAAAAAAATGCGAAACCCCGATCCCTCAGCGACCCGTTTATGCGTCTTCGACCTGTAACAATGATTCGTCAATTCCATGCATCTCGGATTGCTGGATACGGACGAGGGTGGTGGGGGGAACTTACCACTGTCGTGTGAAGACCCTTGGGATTCTTGACGTTGACGGCCTGGACGTACGAAAACAGCCTGTGCTTTGCTCCCTCCTCGTCGTTACGCTTGCGTGAGATGCGGACACGGAGTCTGTAAGGAACACCCTTGATTCCCTGCTTCCAGACCTCCTTGTTCAACTGAGGGTCGAGACGGACGTCCTCGGTACCCTATTCTCCCGTTCCGTCAGCCATGCTCCATCTTCCATTTCTTCCATTTCTTCCGCCCTCATCTCCTGTCTTTCCCGCAAATTTTTGTCGATAATTTGAAAACCGAGACCGACGGAAAAGAGGAGGATTCGGTGATTTCGGAACTTATCGAACCAATCGGTGAAAATCTGAATGGAACGCACCATAGCCTGCTTGGCAAAAGCCTTGATCTCCTTCACGGCAAGAGGAGCCCTCTTCTTGAACGAAGCACCGAAGACGCGCTTGTGGAGGTGGATGGTGTATTCGCGGGCGACGACATCGGCGAGGGCGGACCGCCCGGGCTTTGCAGTTTTAGGAGGGGCCATTTCTGAATTGTAGGATCGTCAAATTAGTCGAAAATTCGAGGTTATCGGTTCCGTTTTGGTCTGGCAGTAGGTACGTACCTAGGGATTTGTGGCGGTTGTCGTAGGGGTCGTCGTCGTCTCGGTGATTGCTGGCTGCGGGCGGTCGATTAGTCTGGCTCAATCGTGAATATTGCGGCACACAGTTTGAAGTTTGTGCGTGTTGCATTGCTAGCGTGTGACAACTGTCAGGGTAAAGCCCAAAGAGCCTCAGCTCACCCCCAACGCCAAATTAAGCTCAGACAAAGCTGGCTTGGCTTGAGTTTACCCGCATCCTAGATAGCTCAACGACACTCCACAAATCACTGATATATAACATATTATAAATCCTTCGAGTCAAGAGCACCTTGCGGCTCAACCCATCAAACGGATCAACACTCCGTTCATACCACGATTCACAAGCTACGCCAAATGCTTCGTTCGGAGAGTAAGTATGAAAACAACGCGGTGACGTCATCGATCGTCATTATCATTGCCGAAAGCCCAAGAGCACAACACATAAGAGGGCAAGGCTACACATGGAATGGATTGCATTGGGGCTTGATCGCTTCTAGTTCAACACTAATGTAAACGTCATGTCAGCGTCAGTGACTGGGGATACCTCGTACAAATAGATGGAACCAACATCACCGGTCCAAATTTGCATCAACAACGCACGCATCAAAGTATTTACCCCAACGAAATTGACTGGACATCAACATGTCGGGAACACTCCAAAGACTCCAGGAGTCATTGAATTCAGCCAAAGAATCCGCGTCCCAGAAATTCAACGACGTTACCACGACCAATGAAAATATTCTTGATATGTGGCCGAATACCTATGATACCACTAAGAGCAGCAACCGGATGACAACAGACATCGGCGTCAAGGTTCAAGACACTGATCATTGGTTGAAGGTCGTGTCCAAGGATCAGATTGGCCCATTTTTGCTGGAAGACCAGATTGGACGTGAGAAGATTCATAGATGTGAGTTCCCAATTGCTGTCAGGTCATGTTATGCTAAGAACGCTTTAGTTGATCACGAGAGAATACCAGAACGTGTTGTCCACGCCCGAGGTACCGGTGCTCATGGCTACTTCAAGCTCCATGAGGCAATCCCAGAGCTCTCCTCCGCAGGCATTCTGAACGATACCAGCCGTACAACTTCCATTTTTGTCCGCTTTTCGACGGTTCTTGGATCTCGCGGTTCCGCCGATACTGTACGTGATGTACGTGGTTTCGCAATTAAGTTCTATACAGAAGAGGGAAACTGGGATATTGTGGGCAACAACATACCCGTGTTCTTCATTCAAGACGCTATAAAGTTTCCCGATGTTATTCATGCTGGTATATACTGTATCCTAACCCATTGTTGATTCTGGTCAAACTGAAATGATGCATAGGCAAGCCGGAACCCAATACCGAAGTCCCGCAGGCACAGGTGAGTTTTAGTCTCACCATCAATTCCATGGACGCGCCCGTAGACTCACATTTGATGCTCTAAGTCTGCGCACAACAATTTCTGGGACTTCCAGTACCTCCATCCTGAAACTACTCATATGTTCATGTGGGCAATGAGCGATCGAGCTATTCCGCGGTCATTTCGCATGATGCAGGGTTTCGGTGTCAATAGTATGTCTTTACAATTTTATTCTAGCATCACTCCGCTCACATTTTACCAGCATTCACTTTGATTAATGCCAAAAGCGAACGTCACTTCGTCAAGTTCGTCTGGACACCGGAGCTCGGCGTTCATTCCCTTGTCTGGGATGAAGCCCTAAAACTAGCTGGTCAAGATCCTGATTTCCACCGGAAGGATTTGACAGAAGCTATCGAAAATTGCTGCTATCCCAAGTGGAAATTTGGAATTCAAGTTGTCTCTGAAGCAGATCAACACAAGTTTGATTTCGACATTCTTGACGCCACCAAACTATGGCCAGAGGATCTGGTTCCCGTCCGATACATTGGAGAACTCTGTCTGAACCGTACTGTCGACGAGTTCTTCCCCGAAACAGAACAAGCTGCTTTCTGTACAAGTCATGTTGTTCCCGGTATTGGCTTTTCAGACGACCCTCTTCTCCAGGGTCGTAATTTCTCATATTTCGATACTCAGATATCACGTCTTGGAATCAACTGGGAACAGGTATGCTTCCTCTCTTCTGTCCTCGGATTTAGCTGTTAACCATCTTTGCTTTCAGCTTCCAATCAACCGGTATTTTTCCTTCCCTTCTACCCTTAGATCTAATTTCTAACGATCTTTTAAACAGGCCTGTGTGTCCGGTTATGAACTTCAACCGCGATGGAGCCATGAACCATCACATTCACAAGGGTTCCGTGAATTACTGGCCCAACCGCTTTGAACATGTTCCACACGCCAAGCATACCGGCGAAACCGATGCATACCGGGAGTTTACGCAATCGATTGCGGGTATCAAGGAGCGTCTCAATGCTCCCAAGTTTAAGGAGCACTTCAACCAGGCACAGCTCTTCTACAACTCCCTCTCTCCCCAGGAGAAGATGCATGTCCAAAGCGCCCTCGCGTTCGAACTCGATCACTGCGATGACCCTATTGTCTACAAGCGCATGTCCGAACGCCTGTGCAATATCGACCTCTCGCTTGCACAAGCCATTGCGAAAATGGTTGGCGCCGATATCCCAGAGTCCGTGGGCCGCCCGAACCATGGTAAGAGAGCACCAGCCCTTTCCCAAGCCGAATTTCAGTCCGCCACCCTCACCATTGCTTCCCGCCGCATTGCAATGATCATTGCAGACGGCTTCGACCTGGGGACTTTTACGGCAGCCCGCACTGCATTCAAGGCCCAGGGCGCTATGACCTTCGTCATCGCGCCGAGACGCCATATGATTTACCCAGCAAACTCAAAGGAGGGAATAATGCCGGACCATCACTTCGAGGGTATGCGCTCCACCATGTTTGATGCGACATTCATCTGTCCAGGTGCCGAGGCGGTCCTTACACTCTGTGAGAATGGACGCGTGGTACACTGGGTGCGTGAATCATTCGGACATCTTAAGGCCATCGGTGCTCTCGGCGACGCAGTTGCATTCCTACAAGAATCTGTGCTGCTCCCAGGGGTTGACCTTGCCATCAATCGTGAGTCGAGTCAGGTTATTACTAGCTACGGTGTGGTTACCGGATGGAAGTCGGACGTTGGCGTACTCAAGTCTCTTAAGATTGAACCTAGCACCATGGCGTTCTCGAGCGCGTTTGCTTATGAGATTTCGAAGCACAGGTGCTTTGAGCGGGAGTTAGATGGGCTGGTGAAGAAAATTGCGTTTTAATTTGGGTACTTTGTTTGCTTTGATTGTCTTATGGGAGAAAGGTCTTCTAGGTTTAATGATTTACGAGTGATGGACGGTGATGTATAATTTCAAAGAGCATTGCTCGTATCCTGTATCTAGCTGGTTTATTCAGGATCGATGACACCTGATTGTCTGTTTCTTCTGACCAGTATCGGTATCCAAGCCAATAATACTTTGTACTACTCAAACAAGTTCCTCTCCTGGATCGGCAAATCTAGACTCCTCACCAACCACATGGGGCCACGTCCAACGGGAGGTATGGTTCCCGCATGTTATAGTATTGTAGAATATACCCTGGCCTTGCCAAACCCTTTTAACTATCATGTAGCTTGGGATGAGATCTAGGGTGGAGAAGCACAGAATTTCGATGGTCTTAAGTTTACTTAAGACTGCCGGAAAAAATCATCAGGGTGAACACCTTTGCCAAGAAACGCCAAGAGTTACATTTGACCAATCAGATAATTCCAACCCGAGTGACTACTTGTGAACGAGTGATATACTGTGAGAATAGTGCGATAAACCGAAGAGCAGTCGCTCAAGTTCAATTCATGTCGCCGAAAAGTCCGCGAGTCATGTGATCTCAGGGTTAGGGGCACATTAGAATTTGCTGCTGAATAGTCAACCCAAAAGCAGCGTACCAACTGTAACAAGTCTGTCAGGTGTCCATGAGTCTTGAGTAAGGACAGAAATCACTACGGAAGTCACCTAGTTCAAGTTTCCTATATATCCCACAGCTTTAATGCATCCCTAACCCTGAGGTCACATGACTCGCGGACTTTTCGGCGACATGAGTAGATGGAGCTGAGCTACTGGAGATGAGGGAAGGCTGTAGATGTTTGTTGGGGAGATGGAATGGATGTTTGGACGATTGCTTTCAGTACTATTACTACCGTTTTCTTTTCGTTGACATCAGAATCACGAACTTAAGACAATAGTCTGCGCGTAGCGTAGCGGCCAGTGGAAGCATAAGAACAAAGGCTTTCGTAGAGTCACTCGGAATGACGGGTTCGATTTCAAAAACTTAAAAACAAAAGTACTTCGTAGTCTGTGGAAGCACAAGGCGGGCGGGTTTGGTTTAATGGTGTGGTTGGTTTTAGGCGCTCTAAATTGTGTTGAAGTTTCGTATTGATTGGCCAACTCGAACTCCACACGCCCATCTATGACAAACAAGAGCTTGTTTCACTGGCTACGTACTTTAGCTAACGGACAAGGTCAATGCCAAGATTTGTAAATTATTTCTCAAAACTAAGCGGGTAGGGAATAGTTTGACGCATTCGGCCACGATCTCTTACCAGCTTCGTACGCAGGGAACTGAATTGCAGTTTTGACGACCGTTCTATCGAAATACGGCCTACACTTTATAGTCGTCATTTGACCTCTGTCCGGTCACAAAAAGCCATCATCTTGAGCTCGTCTGGAGGGTAGAGTAGGAGTACATAGCATGGTCATATTTGGATCCTCCTCCGCTCAGGATCTACACAGATCATCCTCATATGAGCAACCATATCCACCACTACAAGCAGATCGGTGTAGCACGACATGACGGAAGAGCGGGAGTGGTAAGCTCAACCCCAGCATCTCCGCGGGAGGGGGGCTCGAAAGGTTTTCTGACATCAGCACAAGCGGGGGTTTGACAGCCAACCCGCCAATACTAGGTCGAGAACCACATTATGCAGTGCGTTTTATTGGGTGAACCGGAAGGGCTCCAGATAATAACCAAGGATAAGCAGTTGAATAGAGAAACTGAGCGTTATGAAGCATCATGTTCAGTTGTCCAGAAAACAAATTGCAAGATATCTATCTAGAGTAGTCTGTAGTGGCTTCTGTCCTCTGTGGAACCTTTCACTGTGGAACATGGTTCGTGATTGGGCACAGAACATATATGGAAATGACGCAAGCCGTGTGACCGAACGCGCAAACCCTGGCTTAAACCTTGCAAAAGCAACTGCTGTAGGCACACTCAGCCCTATACTGACTGACGTTCCCGCATATGCAGAGTTCAGCTCAAGATTCATGTTTCGACAACGTTTGTCCCTCACCTTCTCCTTCCATGTCCTACAACCCATGGAATTTATGTGCTCCACAATGCACTCATAACCAAAAGAGAGCACTAGTTCCGGAGATATCACCAATTTTGGAACGTATGCATATCGGTCGATCGAACACTTGACCTCAGCTCAATGCAAATAGACTGCAGAGACCGGTTTTCTTCGGGGGTCTTGGTTCTCCCGTCTTCCAAACACAATGGAGATTTTAACTTGATGGACCCCACCGCTGACCTATATATATTGCTCCTTTACAGCTGTCCGTGTCTGATTCAATCCACCACAAGATCCTAAACCAAAGAATATTCCACATCACACTCCATCCGACATCATTATGGCCTCTACCTACCACAGTCATGATCTCTTCGGAGTCCCGGACCATGTCCGCCATAACTTCCACTGCCGAGTGGGAAACCCACCGCAAAATTCAGTACCAGTCCACCAGATACCGGTCTCTGGAAGGGAACCTGAGCCACAACCCGAGCCAGAACAGCCTGTGGCGATTCACGGGTTTCCTGTTCCCGGCGAGCAATCACCAAAGGCAGCCACGGTTATGAACGATGACTTTTTCCTCTCGTAAGTGAGCACGGAGCTACCTCAAGGTCTATTAAAGCTAATAGTACGTAGAGACACAAAGTGGGCCAACCTTAAGAACCTCGACATGTGTGATTATGTCGTGATTGGTTCCGGCTGCACTGCGTTGGCGTTCATTGAAGAGGCCCTTAGATTGGATCCATACAAGAAGATTCTATGTCTCGAACGCGGAGGTACAGATCATACTCCTCTCGCTGCTATCTTCCTTCGTTAACATGTGCCTAGATTTCTGGCTACCCTCACACTTCCAGAATCTTCCCCTGCCATTCAAGATGGTGCTGGGCGGGGAATCTGAGACATTTCCTTTCACTCTCTCCGCCGAAACATATAATAATCCAGAACTTGGATACTGCCATGGATCATGTCCATTTTTTGGAGGCCGATCAACTTTTTGGTCCGCTTGGTGTCCACAACCAACTCCACCCCTTATGCGCGACTTCCCACCTAGTATGATTGCCACAACCGAGGAGTCCGGATTCTGGAAGCAAGCTAAGGGCCTTTTGAATGTGACTTCGGCTTCTGATATCGAAGACACTGTGTTTGGAGACTTGCAGAAGATGATTGACCAAAAACTTGACCAATCAGAGATTAGCCAGCTTGTACCAACTGCAGACTTCAGTCAGCCAGCACAGATGGCTGTTGGAAGAAGCAACCCTACTTCTACTCTCCGTTTTAACAAGTTTTCTACGCCAGGTCCGTTGCTGGCTCGCAACAATACGCAGCGTGAATTGGCAAAGGAAGGAAAAGGAGCGCAGCTGTTGATCAGGCTTAATGCCACTGCCGCTAAGCTCAAGGACTGCGATGATGGATATGTTCGTGGGATCCAGACCAACGACAAGATTCTCGAATGGAACAACAAAAAGACCAAAGTCATTCTTTGCGCAGGAGTATGTGCTCAATATCGCAAGAGAACCTAAGCATGTATTCTAACATGAGGCAGGCTTTTCCGAACGCAACACTTCTTCTCAACTCCATCCCCAGCGCAAGGAGAACTGTCGGAAAAAGAGTCACTGGCCATTTTCTGACACATATCGCGGCCAGGGTTCCTATCTCCATCTTTGGCAAGTGGAATCAAAAGCCTGACCTTGAGATTGCCGCCCACTATGTCGCCGGCACGCATCCGGAAACCGGGCGCCAGTATCATGTTCAGATTACCGCGATACACAGTACTAACCCCGACGAACAAGCCAATGATGCGGCGAGGGAATGCCCCGACTACGCTGCGGCAGCAACTCACGACCAACTGGTAGGATCGGAAGAATATGTTGTGTTTGGTTCGTCTATTGTCCCCGTTGCGTTCTTATTCCATCCTCCATTCCTGAGGAGCTAACATTGCACCATAGTGTGCGCTACACTCGGCGAATTTACTGAGGAAAATCCTGGCAACTTTTTGCGACTCCATCACAATAATCCGGATCTGACGACTAACGTACTGCTTCAATACACGCTCGTAGATGCCGACAAGAAATTATGGGACGTAATGGATCAGGCAACATACAAGACGATCGAGGCCATGTCCGGCGACCCTGACGCGCTAGAGTATTGGGATGAAAATCTGCACGGGTGGACCAAGAAACACCCTGCAGTGGAAAATATTCGGGTCCCGGGAATCGTCCATGAAGCCAGTACGTCATACGTAGGGGATCAAGCCGACGGCGGGTCCTTGGACGGATTGTACAGACCTCATGGCGTGAAAAACCTGGTATTTATCTATCCAATAGTTTGATGAATGAGGCTGGGCTAATGATTGCAGTTTGTTACTGGAGCAGGGATACTTCCGACAGCTGGGAGCTGGAATCCCACGATGACCATCTGTGGGTATGCCCAGGATTTGGCGCGGAGGCTTCATCGTGGCGAAGATAATTAAGCTTGTTATGAGGATATTTCCTTTTCTTAGTTTAATCGTTTTCTACTGTCGGTTGGGGCAACATATTGTGGGGGCTCCTGATGCATATGATGACGCGTCGACAAATTTCCAATTCCAATTCTCCGTCACCTGACAGATGCAGCGACGAATACCAATAAACATAACTGGGCCTTTTCATACATACAACTATTTACACTAGTGATTTACAAAGGTCAATAACAGACAACGACCATAACCCTAAAACTAGAACTAGAACAGTAAGAACCGAGGTGACAAGCGTCCAAATCAACTAACATCCACGAATAACCTCCATCTTCGATCCATGCGCCTAGCGGTGGCTCGGTATCTAAAATAAACACAATCTCTAACGCTCTAGTGCGCGTACTCCTGAAAAATCATGACAACAGTGCCGTATACCCCCAATGAACGAGATAGAGGGACGGGGAAGAGATAATACTACACATGCACAGCGCGATGTAAATAAAGTAGACCGTACTTTATATATCCCTCCCACTTGACGAGCTCTATCTCCTAGGCCTCTGATCACTTCGCTGACCAGCTCTTAAGACTATTCCTTCTCCATAATATCGATATGGTCCCAACAGTTCATGCTCCCCTCAAACCGTCTCTCACATTAACAACCACCAATTGGTCAGACCATGAAGATCAAGAGTGCTGAGTGGTCTAGATATCTTCTTCCGCCAACTATCGGAGCGGGCTTCTGCATTGCAGCGGCCTGGAATTCCTTGATTGTTGACCTTGGAGAACTCGGTGATTTTGCTGGGTAAGGTCAGTATTTGTAGGCCTAGCGGAAGTCTCAAGTTACCTACTATAACATGTTGCTAAGCACCAATTTCAGGCCCAATTTCTCTCTCTGCAAAGTCTGCATCACCGCCATCTCAATCTCAAATTCCTTTTGGGCCGGCCTTGTTTTCCTCCGCACATTTTCCCATTCAGTGGTACTAGTAATGATATCCATAAGCCGTCCAAGCTCATTGATGTGTTTCTCCAATTCAAACAGGATTTGACCCCAATCAGTAACCGTAGAAGCGGAGAATACTAATTTTATTGATAACCAGCCGGTTCCATTTGCGCCGTAGATGAGCTGCTCAACTTGTTTCAGAATAGACTGGATTGCTTGTATCTCCAATTGAACAAGTCCGACGGATTTAGAAGATCCCAGAAAGTAGTTGACCTCACAGAAGAGGTGGCTGTTAAACACGGACAGAATGTCGCGGGATTGAGATATGAGCTTTCTCAAGTTGGTGACGGCCAGGGACTGGTCGGGAGTGCGCCCTGCATACTGGTTGCTTTGAAAGGGCAAGTCGACTAAGCACTCGGTTCTTGGCGAGTTCATTGGCAGTCTCAAAACAGATAACTCCGACACCGAAAGCTCGCCTCGATTCAACTGTGACACACCGGAGCCCTTCCGGTCCGAAGTTTGTACTGAAACCATCGAACCGTTCCAAACGCGCTCTTTCCTGTACGGCCATGTATTCCGCAATTCCGACTCGAAATTCCTCTTGGTGATAGGCCGAATCGCTCGAGGGGGGTTTGTAGGTGGCGCATCGTTATCGCCAAAGGCTGTTCGGCTTTCGATCACAACTGACGAGTTATCGCCGCCAGCACGAAGTTGGTTGGCAGGAGATTCAGGTACAAGTAAAAACCTCCTTATCCCATTTGCGATAGCGGAGGAGGAATGTCTGCAAAGCTAGTCAGTATGGTTTATCAACAGAGGAAGAAGACTCCTGATCGAAATAATCAGAATAGCTATAACTCACATATTGATGATACCCAATATCAGGTTCAAACTGAGTTTGTGTCTCTGCAGATCTCCTATCAAACTCTCAATCTCTGGTTCCTTTGCCGCCCATTTTACCCTCTCCCACACTGTAGGTTTTCCTGCATCATCGATAATATATTTTTCCAACTCAGAGAAGACCCGATTGCAGCTAATCAACAAAGTATCGTGTAGTGGTATCAATGACAGTCTCGTCTCATCCACTTCGCCGAAATCTCCCTGTAGGAAGCCCTGGATCTCGCCAAACACGGCCCCGACAATTTGAACCTCTGCATGAACACGACCAACAGACTCCAGAACGTCGGTCGCACTTTTGGTGAATGAGTACAGAGTTTGGGCGATTCTTTCGGACACTGCAAGTATACTAAGGATGGAAGCTGCAACCGAGATGGGATCCATAACTGCAAATCCGGAAATTTCGAATGTCGTCCTGTTCGAGGGTCAGGCGCGTGATAATGAGGGATGAGATTAACTTCTGCCAACTGAGTTTGTGGGTTATCAATGCAAGATATTTGATATTTAAGAAAATCCAAGAAACAGTAGTGAGTTTAACTCTGCGATTCTTCTTCCTCTGAGCCTCAACAACCCTAGCTGAAGTGGGGTATAGATGTCTTTTTTTTGAGACGTGGCACCGCATTGCATGCAGCACCCACCACTTATTCATTTCGGTCGCTTAATGTTGATTCACAATATGTGAGTGGAGGTGACAACGAAATTGGGCAATTAGATTTCGAGATGAGGTCATTTTTTGATGTTTTAAGAGTACGTCATAGTAGAGAAGTCGGGCGACCCACAGCCTACTCAGTGAGCTAGCCTATAAAATTCTGTTACTGATCGATGTTTTGTCATATTTTGGCTGCGTGTTCCATTTAGTAGGCTGTCCTGCTGGCCAGTTTATCACTTTACGGCTCTAAATCCTTAAATCTACATCAGTACGGACTCTCGATGAAGGCAACGCAAGCACTTACCGGTACCTTACTGCTAGGATATACACACACAAAGGCAAATTTTCTGCCTACAATGGTGCGGGGAGGGGGTACGACGATGGTCATTTGAAGGGATGCTGCCTACTGCAGCTAGAAGACATCACAGGTGCTATATGCAGGGTCTAATTCCCCAGCACCTGGAGGTTGGGCTGTGTGGTTAGGGTTCTGCCTCACAGCCTTCTAGCATTGCCTTGCCAGTTACTGATATAATCTTAGCAAACACAAGCTTTTCAGTTCGTGGTTGGAGCCAGGAAGAGAAGAGAATCTCCTCTAAACTAGACAGCACATCTTCTCCCAGGCAAACCTCGGCCACGGTTTATTGCCACGCCTTCTCAACCGTAATTTTGATCTTGTAGCCGCTTGTACTATAGTTGCCAATTCTCAATTCATAGCTCAATCGATCCAGTATACCAAGGGCCCATTTGGTTTTCTAAGTTGATTTTGAAAAAATTTCACCCGCTGGGATCGTTGCAAGGCTGAAATACAGATCTTGCTGGAGTGTTTAGTTGCCTAAAAAACTACAAACAAAGTGAGCCTTCATGATGTGCGGGTGAGTCGATACCCCAGAAACACATACATCTCAGTCTTCTCAAAAGTGTATCTAGAGCAATTAGAGCTTTAGTTGGTGTTTGTGAGTGCCGAACAGGCACCAAATCCTCGAACTCCAGGTTTCGTCCTAAGTATCGTGGGATTTTGGTATATCTGGCAACCAAACGGGCCTAAGATCTAGAAGCGACCAAACAGCGTCCCATATGAGGCGGTGCTCTGGTGAAGGGAAATGATGTTACCTGTGATGAAGATCGTTGGTTGTGTGTCGTGCATGCGCAGTCGCGGTAGCTCGCACATATATCTACTGTGTAGAGCTCGGACCATGTCCAGAGTAGTCCCCTAGGGTAGGTTATTTACATATATGCAACAAGTGATATATTCATGTCTTGGTGATAGCCCATGTCCACATATTACCATTACCATACACTATTTGGCATTTCAGCCAGCCAAGGCGTCCGCAACCAGTCATTTTCAGCCAAGTATTCACATACCTCGGTCTTTCATCTGACTGCGTACCCCGCGATCCTCAAGAACACCTAATATATACTAAGAACTTTTAGTACCAACAGTTTGGACCGCGTATCAGCAATGTCCTTCGCGATCGCTGGGGCCGCATCTACTGCATGGCTTCACATCTACACGACCTACCCCGTTCGAGCTATAGAATTTTGGGGCGCCATTACCATCTAGGTCCTTTGCTTCTGGGTTCCTTCTACCATCTTCGTGCTCATTCCTCACTTCTTTCCGCTCTATTCTCTCTGCTTCAAGTCCCAGCCACTCGAAAAACAGCCCAAACGCCGCGAAATTCTTCTGGCTGCGAGAACTTCGCTGAAAAACAACCTCCTCACTTCGGCCTTTCACTGGCTGCTTTTATACCCGCTCGCGAGCAAGACACGCTTCACAATCACGCCAACCCTTCCATCGCTCCAGGAAGTAGCCACGGACTTCCTGTTTGGCCTTGCCTTCCGAGAAGTAACCTACTACTACATACACCGCTTGCTGCACCATCCAAAAATCTATCCGGCGGCTCACAAGCGGCACCACGAGTTTAGTTACGGCACCAGTGGCGTTTGCTGCCCAACATTCAACGTATGTGGAACAGGTGATGGCGAATACGTTGCCAATTCTACTGCCGTATATGATTCTGCGAGCACATATCGTTAGCTTTTGGGTGTTTACATCATGGGTGATATTTCAGGCAGCGGTTGATCATAGTGGATTTGTGTTTCCTATGTGGCCGCAGGCGAGAAAGCACGATCGACACCACGAGCTGTTTCGGGTTAACTATGGAACACTGGGTGTGCTGGATTGGCTTCATGGGACGGTAGAGAGAGATGTGATGAAGATAAGCAAGGACGAGTTGGTGTGTAGTATGGAAACTCGCGATATTGACAAGGAGAATAACTACATGGAAACTTTCCAAGAAAGTAAATATATAAATAGCCCGGTCCAACACGAGAATCGCCATTAAAACTCGCAACTACTGCACGATAACACCCCAACAACTATCAAAACACCGGTGCCTCCCACAGTCATTCAAACGGCTATGGCTCAGCAAAATCGCCGCCACCAGTCCACTTCAATATCATCAAGCACAGGTAATACGGCCATAGCTTACAACACTCTATAACTCAAGCTTTTTTAAGTTCCCAGCTGTGCACTTCGTTTCGCACTAACCGCTTGCACGGTATGGTATATACATACACCTCACAAATAGGGTAGGTCTCCATCAAGGAGCCGCCCAAGATGAAACTATGTACCTTTTTCTTTAGGGAAGTACTGGGAGTAGAAGACAGGGGGGCTTTACAAGCTGGCTATTCCAAGTGAATGTGTATCTAGGCTTTCCTTTGGCTTCTAATCATGCGAGAATCTCCACAAATGAAACCCGAAATTCCGTGGAATTCAAACCTACATTGACCGGGGTCTTCCAGGAGGATCAATCGGAGTCCTCCCGCCATGGGAACTCCATGTGTCTCCACCATCGAGGGTAGCGTATTCGTCTTCTCCCTGGATCTGACCAGCCTTATTCCACGGGTTCCCATCCACTCCCAATGTCGACTCCCAATCAATCTGATTGAAGTATAGTGTGGGTGGCCAATCGTCAGTCTGGTCGTCGGACTCCCTCCAATAGGGATCCAGCGCGGACACGCAAACCAGATTATTGTTCAGGGCACAGATGACCTGTTGTATCCGCGGGTACGACTTAGTTGTTAACCAAGTTAGCCAATCCGCGAGGTCTATCGAATCAACAAACAAAGGGTCGGAGGAGGAGGTCCAACCGCCGGTGCCAGAACCAGTACAGGAGGCGTTGGATTGTCGAGACTTGATTAAAAACGGGACAAGAAGGCTTCGTTGTATCGCCCCAAACACGATAGCGATTACCGGATCGAGACTTTCCGGCGAGGGCGGCAACACGATACTTCCAACAGAACAATACCGAATCTGGTCCTCGACATCAGGAGGAAGCTCTAGCGCGCGACATCCATGAGGATCAATGTAGATGTTCAGTAGAGTCAACCATAGCCGCCAAAGATCGGTGGGATCGTTTCCTTCGGAACGCAAGTAATCACCATAGCTGTTACAGTATCTGGTAAAATCCATGGCAAACTGCAGTGGATAAAGCGCCGACCGAACTGTGGCCGATAACTTGAACAAATGCCTAGGACGACATGCAGCAATAGGAAATCCAAGCTCGCCCAGTTCTGGGAAAGTTAATGAGTTAGGTGGAGACGCTGGAGGGCGGAATGAGATCTCTGTTTCCCTTGAGGGATTGACTCCTTCTGACAGTCTTCCAGGGGGTAGGGCCATACTTTTATCCGCTGAGACATAATCGCGAATGAGGCACCAAGAACTCGGCGAGGTCCACGACAATCCGGAGGGGATGCAGTTCTTATCGTGTAGAAGTATATACGGAATAAGGAGCTTTTTTTGAATAACATCATATATAAAATCGACAGCAGGATCGAATATTTCCGGCGAAGGTGGGGTTATCTGGTTTTGATGTGACAAAATTGGGCCTCTGACGTTACGAGGAAGTCCAACTGTGCGCGATCCATGGGGATCGATGTAGGACCCCACAATCACCTCCCACATATTTCTAATGCTCCGCTTTCTGATTGGGTTATACCAGTCCCTCTTCAATACCGAGTTGCGATGCTTCCAATATCGATCTACTTCCATGGGGAATAACAACAATTCCATACACTTCTCCTGATAAACGTAGCCTAAAAAGGAACTTCGCGAATATGGTGGTGGTGCAATGTTTGACAAAATATCTGCCAGCGTCAAGACCTTTCCACTTACTGGGACACATGAAACTGTATATGCAGCAGGCAGTGGTGCATGATGTCCGGCAATCTTGCGGGCATTAGTGGTGCTATAGTGCTCAGCATTCCAAACATCTCCCGGCCAGATCGGGAGCTCAATGACAGATATATTCGACACTTCTGCCAAAATGAGCTCCGAGAAGGTTGTCGACCTGGTGCATTTCATAGCGGAGGTTCCAAGTGAGGTAGCCGAGATGCTCCACAGTCGTTTGTGTTTGTACACCTTTGATCTTCGCAAAATCGTTTCAAACGCATATTTGATGGGTCGTTGCGTGGCGGTGGAGCTCGAGTTACGTATACTTGACACAACCGATGCCGTTTCATCCAGACGAGACCCAACGGTAGGATCCTGTCTGGCCATCAATGTTCGAAGTTGAGTGGAGATTGTGCGATTGGACTCGAGGATATCTTGCACGACCGAGTGGAGCTTTCTGAGGCTACTTGCGGCTTCGGCAGAGGAATGACTGGATGGCCGTCAAACGATGTTACATTATTTTACGAGGGGAATAACTTGCCACTGAATGATACTCAGCATTAAGTTCAGACTCAATTTATGCCTCTGCAAGTCTTCCATCAAGACTTTGATCTCTGGTTCTTTCTTCGCCCACATTATCCCCGGGCTCTTTTCTACCTCACTGATATGTTTCTCCAATTCCGAGAAGACGAGAACGCACCCGGTTAAAGTTGTCACTAGGTCGCGCAAAGATATCATCGATCGCCTTGCTTCATCCTCGCCATTCAAGACAAAATCTTGAACCTGCAAAAATATGGGGCTCATCGCTCTAATCTCTGCAGAAACACGACTGATAGCTTGGGATGCATCATGACCTGCCATGATCAGGCCATATAGAACCGACGAAAGCTTGCCAGCAACCGTGAGTAGTCCAGCTACAGAAGCTGCTATCGAAAGTGGGTCCATGGTAATTAGTGGTGTATTGGAGGGGGTTGATTCCAGCAATCTGAAAGAGCAGGATGTCCGTGTCTGTTCGATCGAGGCGCAAGCATTTATAAGGCTGAAGAGTATGAATTTTCATATTTCTTTTGGGTGATGTTACACGACGTTGGCATAATCATCCAACCAAAATCGCAAATGTATAGTATATATGTAAGCAAGCACACGTGGTTTATTGTGGGGAATAGGATGTGTAGATATGAACCACCAACGACGTTTTTGTTTTGAATCATACTCACATTGCACTATAGGTATATGGCGGATAGAGTGAAGCCTAAATACACGTCTTCCCGGTTGAATCTGGCTTGTAAGGTTCCCTAACGTCCTACTTCCCTCCATCCCCAAAGTAAAGAATGAAGGAAGAAATCATTAATATCCTCGTGCTTCCCCTCTCCCACTCCCACGCCTATGAGGTGCTGTATTAAGCACGATCGTTCGGTCAATATTTCCGTTGTGACAGATAATAGTGAATACTTCCAACGGGCGTGGTTGGCTGGAAATTGATCATATCGGCTGTACTGAATACTGAAATCTAGCGTGAAAGAGAAGACGTTTAGGCGATCTTGAAGCGTCACAGGATGCCTTCGAATTCCGTCCGTCTTCCGCTGCAGCTATTCCTCTACTTTAGATATCCTACAAAATATCCACTGTATTACTAGTTTTCCACATCTGAATCCTAGAGGGTCATATGCCTGCAAGCACTAGGTTTTGCAGTAAATTCTGAGCTAAAGCTCTCGTATTTAGTTTGAAGAATGGCAATGAGAGCATGGTGCCAAAAGTCAACCATATTTTACGTGGAATTCCTGTCTAATTCCTTAGACATCAAAAAATTTGACAATGAAGTCAGCCACCCAAATGGAAAGCGCATGAGACCTTCGGAATTTACACCATGACTTCCTAAAAATGCAGTGTTTGCGTGGTTGATATGGGAGGGAACTGTCTGATGACGGTAGATCAACTTTCTACTAACCTGTAGAGATATCGATCATCTAAAAGACTCAAGGAACACATCGAAAAATGAATGAAAATTGCCACAAGCTCTAAAACATTTAATTGTAACGGGAACGTTTTCCAATAGACTTTCCTCTCAATCCCAGTACCAGCTCTCTTCTTTCATCACACAGCACCAAGCGGGATTCATCGAAGACGCCACGACGGGGGGCTCAACTAATCCAATCCTATGCATATCTACAAGGAGTTGGTCTTGAGAATCGAAACGAACGAAAAACTCGCGAAGATCGTTTAAACCCAAGAGGCCCAACTTGATCTCACCTAAAACCCCACCTTGAAGCATTGAAACGATGCCTTTAATATCATTGAGATCTTTCTGCGCCTTCAAGGCTGACTTTCCCGCGGGTATAACTTCTGACTTTCGTTGTAAGAAGTATGGGGAGACGTGCAACCTTGGCCTTATCAGACCCGACTTTGATGATCTCAGTCTTGATGTTACACGGATCATTGACCCGTGTATCGACGTGATAGCTAATGCCCCCAATGCTTTTGGTGGCCTTCAGCTTTCTCTGTTCCATCGAAACGAGGAAGCCATCCCTCTCTAATCCTTCAGCGGCTTTCAAAATATCCTCAGTTAATAGGAAATCAACATTGACGCCTTCTATTGATCTGCCCAAGATCATAAATGCTAAGGCCACCACGCCGATGATGGTGTAGTTCGTATCTCCGAAGCCCTGAAGGCAGTATCTGAGAAGCCTTTTTTTTCTAAGCCTTCAGTAGCCTTTAACATATCCTCAGTCGACACTGGGTGCTGTACACGGTCGATTGTTTTGGACATCGATGACCGGTGCATCTATGTTGAAACCCACGTTTTGAATGCTTTTCGTAGCCTTTAACTTCCGTTCCGTTTAATATACTAGGAACCAATCCTCTCAATGTCCGCAACATGTCCTTTGTCCATAAAAAGTCGACATCGACAATTCATTCATCAATCGAGTGTGTTTCTTTGTTATAACCTGCAGGATGTAGGACCCAAAGTGCCCCCCAGCTTTTTTTGCAGGGAAACATTCGCAAGATGTTTGGATGGCTGGGCTTTTTTAGATATCGACTTTTGGGGTGAGTTCAGTAACCCCATAGCCCTTCCAACAACGGTATCCTTCTGGGAAATCCCATACCGAAATTTCGGCCCGGCTCACCATGCTGAAGTTTTGAACTTAGATATCTGCCCTTCAGGCCCCTTCCTATCCAACCTAAAAGCTCGTCGAGTCTCTATCCGCACAAAATTTAGAAACAGTAATTGAATTGTTTGGTTTGGGCGAGCTACACAATCAAAATAATTGGTCATCTCGTCTATGATAATGATGTTAAAGAGGATGCCTGGTTCCCCACCACGCGATGGTACCAACCGATCATTGGGTTACGTTGAACCCGCAATATAATTATCCATCACCGCACAGAGTGCATGCCGATAGAGACGAGATATCCTAGGTTTCTAGTTCAGGGTTGACGAGTTTTTGATTGCTATGAGACGAGATTTCTCGGGACTCCATAAGTGATAGTCCATGATCCTTCTGGGCTATGTGATGGCCGAAGGATGAATTCCAAGCATAAGACAGAGATAATGATAACCGAGTTTGTGTTGTGGTTAAATATCATTGGCGAGTGTGAATGAGAAATAAGAGGATGTAAGGGTGTAGGAAAAAGGTGTGGAGGTAAGTTCTAGTTAATCAGTACTTAGTACTTACCTCTTAAGTACTGTTGAAAAAATCCATCGTCTACTTATTCTACGTCCCAGCACCTTCCACCACAACACGCACCACGACTGCACCTGTAGCGTTCCGCTCAACCGAGTGCGATATTGTGGAGCACCGTATTTCTGCAAACCAACTGGTGCCATTACATGGTTTGAGTGACTCGTGAGCCCTCTCTCGGTCATATAGACATATCCACCCTCTATCCTTACCTTCTCCAATACCTCTCTTGCAACCCCCTTTATCACTGTCAGGATTGCGGTTCTTTCTAGATTTTACAGCGGTCTCGTCAGCTAGGATGAAATAATAGGCTAATTCATACCCTCTATCGTTATGGGCTTCTCCTTCAAATGCTGCTCGATGGTGGCATGTTAGCACTACCGTATAGAAATTCAACACTCTCGCTCTTACAATACCCAATCTCTCACAAACTTTTTAGTATGTCAGTCTGGGCAACGAGTAAGATTCAAGGGCTTTTGATTACATGGCGGAATATATGTCATACTGGGTAGGTAGACTTAAAGTTATCGAAGCTTATACAGTTGATTGTGGCTGTGAATGATGGAAAGGAATAGTGCACGAGATTATGCTGAATCTGGAATTACAAGCTTCTTGAACATTCTGTTATGAAGCAGAGCTAGACCAAACCGGAGAATAACTGCAAATAGAGTGTTGTCATATATTGCCATATCAAGAGGTTTCCACCACAGGTGTCACTCCTCCTCCTCCTCCTCCTCCCCCTGCAGCAACCTAACTCCTTCCCATGACACTCACCCCTCCTGCTCCTCCTCCTCGGACTTGCTCACTCACTCCTCCTTCTCCCACAATGTTTGGATTCGATCACGTGATGTATGAATGAAGTCGAAACTTCAGAGCACGTTCCGAATGTGAAGCCTCTTTCTATTATCACTGCACTCTTGACCGAAACTGCACCGCACACTAACCTGCTTGCAAAGTTTCGAGAATTCTTCTCCCAATTCGACCTCATAATCCTGCCGGTCCCAGTTTACAACATTCAACTCTTCCAAGAACTGGAATTGCCCATCAACTTTTGCCTTCACCAACTCCTCCAGATTACCTTCAAATATGGTGGAAACCCTTTGCAGTGGTCATCAAATCCAGGCACTAGAGAAAGATATGATAGTTCTGGAGGTAGTGTATTGATCAACCCCTTACAGCGGCGCGGTACAATCCATCGGAGATCTGTAGTGATGCGTTTCAATCGCGGGAACTCATGGAACGATCCTATGGTGGCGATACCTGAAGCGTACTAGATTTTTTCCAAACAGGTCGAACAAGAACTCGAAATAACTCCCGTCGATTGCAGAATCAATAAACTCCACCGATGTCAAGTTACACTCCCACATAGCCGGTATTATACCCAGCGGACCTTCGTAGGAGCCGTAGCACTTGAACCCAGTGATGTGCTTCAATTTCGGCAAGGCAAACATCTTCAGATGACTTGCGCTGACGCAATATTTCCCGTCATTTATGCCAAAACCGACGGAAGCAGGTCTCCAACCAAGCGTCTCCACGGATTTGCCCGGTGTTAGACCAAACCGCTCGTAGGGATTGCGATAATTATCCATATCCCAGATGTACGCCGGGGTCTTCGTTTTATCCAAATGCTGCATCGCAGATTCCAAGATATCATAATCTTGGGAGGTCTCATTCGCATAATCCATAGAAATCTACGCAGAAAATTGCAGACTCTGTGTATCTGGCAAGCTCGGGTCTGTGATCAAGGAGACGGAGGAATTCTCGAACCCGTCCGCATATATGGTATTTGGCGATATCTGAAGCTACGAAACAACGATAGAGGAGCGGCTCGGCGAGGCGTGAAAAGTGACGGTTTACGAGACGGATATTGGCGACCCATTGGTTTCCAGATGGATACTGATAGCTGGGATCATGGAGGGCTTTCGTGATTCCGATAAAGAGTTCGTCGGGAAGGTTTAAGGGATGCGGCATTTGATGATTGGAGGTGTGGTGTTGCTTGTTTGGATAGCGAACAGTCGCCGCAGGTGATCGTTTGATGGAAGTCTTGGTGGGAGTTGGGTAGCAACAAATGGTGTGAAAAGGGCATCCAGAGGTCCTTTTCTCCAGCAGTTGTTTGACTGCTCGGTGCTTTTCCACAACAATAAATCGTCAAGTTTGTTAGAATTTCCCACCAAATAATATATTTCTTTACATACACCCTGGAGCATCAAGGTGTTTTTTCAGCTTTTAAAGTGGCCCCCAATGACCGTGGGTTATGTTGTTTGGTGTCTAAAATGGTATCCAAACGATATCTACTGTAACGGCCACTGTCCTGTGATGGTGAAGTATCGGCCTGCTGTAAAGAGCAGTTAGGAAATTCAAAAACCATGTCGAGCTCTGGCAGTAATTGTTGCCTGATAGCAAGAGAACAATGCTAGAATTAGCTTCGACCCAACCGTTTTTAGCAATTTTCTTGCAACACCAAGTGGGAAGTCTTTCTCATGATGGGACAAAAAAATTTCATCAGAAAACTGCAGCTGCTCCGACACTGCCCACCAACCAACAGGAGCAAGCACCTCATGCTAGCCACCTTCGAAAGATTGTTCATGTTAAAATTGAGATTAATCATGTATCGGAACCTTGAGCGCTATATTTTCAAGCTTGTTGGGAAAGCACAGCTGCATTGCTCTGAAGAATCGTCCAGACTCCAAACAGAGTGTCTTCTTCAACGATCGATCAGGTGCTACGATTGAGTTTGACCATTCATCTAGAAAATTTGTAAACGGCCCTTTGGATTCAACGGTGGCGATAGGGATTCTCCCAGTTTTCCATCTCTAAATAACATCACATCGAGATGTACTGGATCCAACTAACCCCGAACTGCAGACCAGTTCTCGGCAAGATAACCAGAAAGAAGGGCTTCGAGGGCCTTGTTAGCCGGGTGGATTAAATGTGTAGTACTCGTCCGTACAACATCAATGTTGGCCAGGAATGTAAAGGCAATGACAATGTTCTCAAACGGCTAGATCGACCGCCCGGCCATCCATAGATTCGCAGACCGGTCAGATGGAAGGTCTTATCCTCGCGGACCGATCGCTTGAGAGCACTGAAAGACTTCTCCTGCCTGACTCGAGTAATTGTGAGCCCTCAGGTTCTGGGTACGGTTAGAAGACAGCTGTGGCGGCTCCGAGAGCTGCAGCGTCTTTAGAGCTGCCTGGGCAGCCGTTGATGCTGCGGAGGGATTTATAACGTAGTAGGATCGATTCTTGTCGATCTGGATATTTTGTAGCTTTGTCATGATAGACACTGTACAAACGAGGTGCAGAGTACGATCATAGTTAGCACTCGTTTTTGCTCGTATTGATTGACAGGGTGAACCCACACTGGGCTGGACAAAAGCCCTCTCTATTGGACTCGCCATTAAGGTCATTTATTCTTAGTGAATTGAACAAAAATACCCTTGCGTAGTGGCTTAATGGGAAGTGTGACCGACTAGCGTGCTGAGTGAGTGCTTTAGATGGAGTGCCATGCTTGGGTCGCTGGTCGGAGATAATGAAGAATGGTAAGTACTTACTTAAGTACTTATTTCTCAATCAAAGTTAATATACATAAGTAGCGCCCTTCAGAATCGCTACTAGTACTCTCACGTGCATCGATATCAGCCCTATCGGAAGCGAACCCTACACATCACGCACAACTATGATCACGCACAACTATGATCAAATCCATCTTCTTTGCCATTTTCCACCCGGACAAAGGTTGAACCACCTCCATCCTCCCACCACACAAACCTAACACCTCTCACTCTCAGGTCCACAAGTTCTCCACCAAGTTCCCGACGGCTCAATCACGCCTTCCCCACCACCATCCATCGACCCTGCGCCACTCATCGACTTTGACCAGATCAGCTCGCATATAATCCCTAAGCAAGAGCTCTGCGACCGTCTCGTCACCATCTGCACCAGTAAATACCGGCTCCTCGGGTACCCCGTCTGCATCGATGACCGCCGTTACGTGCGCAACGAGTTCATCTTCAATTTCGCCATTCTCCTTGATGAAGAGGATGAGTTCAGCACCTACAAGAGTGTCGTGCGGAAGCTGGCGAAGCTGTTCAAAGCCCTTGAGGAACAGAGCGGGTTTCTGAGTAATGAGGTTACCAGAGCGGGCGTTTATGCGCTTATCGAACAGGTGATGGAGGACCTGAATAACTACTCGGAGTGCATGATCCCGATCAGTACGTTGCGCGTTTCCACGATGGTGGTGGGTACTGACGAGTAGTTTAGATGAATCCAACACGATCAGCCTCAAGCTCTTCCCCACTTACGCGCCGCCTCCACTCGTTCGAGCCTGGCACGTCCCTGTCTCCACTATCCAACTCGATCTATTAATGGACGTAACCTGGGACTTAACAATGCAAAAGATCGTCCCCTTCATCGACGGGATCAACAGTATCCGCCGCATCAGCGAGCTCGCAGACGCAGACTACAGTCTCACAAAAAAGCCATCTCCCACCTCTTGTACTACGGATGTCTAACCCTCGTCGACATCTTCACCTTCTCCGCCATCTACGCTGTCACCGCCGAGATCTCATCGCTACTCATAGACTCAGGTATGCGCGACGAGTGTATGGGCTACATCCGCTCCTCCGAGAGCGCAGAAATCGCATTCGTGGATGTGTTTGCGTTGTATTGCTCGCTGAGTCAGGGTGTCACGCTTAAGAAGTGGTGTATGGAGAATTATCAGAAATTGAAGGGGATCGATATTAGGAGGTTTATTGGCTTCGGCGTTATAAAGGGGATTATATACAGAGTGCATAAGTATCCTGTTGCGGGGCCGGCAGGAAGTGAACAGGTTCCTGGGAAGTTGGCGGGGTTCTTGAAGGGTGGGAGATCGATGGATGAGATATGTACAGAGCTACAGGTAGGTGAGAGGGATGTTTTGAAGATGCTTGAGGGGTGCGACATACAGATTATACACCGGTAACAAGTAGCGGTTTTTTTTTGGGGGGGGGGGGGGCGTCTGGAGTTTATATTTATCATTTTCGTTCATGTACAATTTACCATCAATCATATCGCCAAGCCAAACAGTCACTTCAATTGGACTGGGGGTCCATCTCAACCATCAATGACATCCCCACCTCTACCAACCGACTCCCTTTCTCCCACCCCAGAACTCTCAACAACAGCAACAACCGATGCCGACCCCCTCGCCGTCGCAGATCCCCTCGCTTCCGGCCTACAAGCCCTCCTAAACCCGAGTATTAGAACGACAACACAGAAGCTGTCGAATGTGTACCTTGCGCAGCAGGAGCTGAGCGGGGAGCTGGATCGGTTGGTTGGGCGTTAGTATTCTCCTGCCGAGCTTGCGAAGCCCTAGGGATGTTGAGCTCAGGCTGTTGAACTGATGAACAATTTCATAGAGCTACAACGCTACCTGGACACAACCGACCCTCCGATCCTACGGCAGACGGTGGTGAAGCTTGCGGATACGAGGAGGAGGCTGGTGGCGGTAAATAGTTTGCTTCCCCCTCCCCTTCTCCAGGTGAGGGCTGATTGGAGGGATAGATGCACTGCAGGCGTTGCAGGCGAGGATTAATAGGGTTTATTTACAGCTTAGTCGGCAGCGGATTCCGGGGGGAGTAGTATGGCGGCTTGATCTACAAGGGATAGGGTGGTGATGGATCTACAAGGGGCGGTGGTGATGTGAACAGGAACAGGGCATTTATTTTTCCTGACATCTATGTCCTGATTGAGAAGACCAGGAACAAAACAAAAAAACGTCCGCTAAAACAGAAAGAAAGCCTTTCCCTGTATTCCCCAAACCCCCCCCCCCCCCAACACCCGAAGCCCCGCCGTGTATGTATGTCTATCCATGCTCTCATAACATCATCATCTTCGTCGTCGTCGTTGTCGTCTATTTGAAGCAATTCAATCTGTATCCCTCACTCATTAGCCATCTCTGTGTGTGGATGGGTGGGGAATAAAGTACCCGCAAAACGAGAACCGAACATGAGGTCGCACGCCATGCTTATTCGCCGAGAACCCGAAGCCGAAACGGCGTCCGCCGAAGTGTTTGGAGTAGTTGACTGGCATTGCTTGTTATGTGTTGTGGGTGGTTTGTATGTTATGTGTTGTGGGTGGTTTGTATGTGTTGTGTTGTGTTCGTGGGTTTATGTGTTGTGTGTTCGTGGGTTTTATAATGGAGGGGGGTTGGGGCTGGGCTTTTAAAGGTGATGATGTTATTGTCTGCCGCCGCCCAGATTGACGAGAACCCACCCAGGCCAATTGTGGAGCAGGATTAGACAACGCACAATGGCTTGGAAAGGGGGGTTATATTTAGGAAGGTAGCAGTCATTGGCGGTCGAAGCCCGCCGCTATGACGTTGCTTTGGGCTCGGCGGTGGCGATGCAGAAATCGGGTATGCTTTCTATGGCAATGGGGGGATAATTGTATGTCTGGTTAAGATTGTGTATCACTATCCGAGAATGATATTGTATGAGGGATGGAGGTATGCGAGTTTAATGTAGGAAGAGTAGTACACTATGGCACTCATCAAGTCACTTTGTACACTTATTAGTTCCATTCATGCTGTGATCATCTTGGGCTAATCTTCTAAGGTTCGATTGTGCATGTGGATCTAGCGCAGGAGGGTGGCAAGAGAGGGGAAGTAAGACGGGTGTAAGCGCGACAGGGCTTTGCATGATCGACATGAAGCGATAGCTCGCCTAACTCCTCCCACCTCAACCCCCCACAACCTCACCACATTGAGTGGGTTTATCTACAAGTTCTGAAACGAAAGACTTCAGGTTCTCAGGTTGAACGAAGATATCTACATACCCAAACAATTCAAATCATCATCCCTAATTTATCCCCACCACAATGTTAACCTCTGCCCCGTCGAAATAATCCTCACCATCTTCGAGAACATTTTCGACATCCGCTCTGTCCTATCACTCTCCAGTTCCTGCCAGCGTCTACACGCCATCTACACCGCGAACACCGCCAACTCAGCGTCCTAGCAATGACTCGGGATCCACATATCACAAGTCCCGGTACGGGTTTAAGTGTTTTCAAAGAAGCCTGGGATCTAGCAGTGGAGCAATTAAAGGACGAAGGCATCCCCCCCTTCTTCCTTCTTCCGTCTTCCTATGTAGTCCCAATTAACAATCCCAGACCCGCTCTTGGATCTATCCAAAATCCTGTTCCGCAACGCAAAAACCATCAACCTCACCGCGGCAGCGGTAATCACAGACATCCTTGGGACGGACTTATCACAGTATCGGTGGGCGCGCGTAGGTTACGAGTTCCATATTGTGCAGCTGACATTGTATGTACTATGGCTGCGGCTGTGTCGTGGGGAGGTGTTGAAGGAGCAGTCAGTCGGGGTGATGGTTAGTCCAGGACGGCGCGATATCTTGATCAATGGCGTGAATATGGGTTTCCAAGTCTTGACCCGATTCTAACTGAGGATGAAAAGAGGAGGGGTTTTATGGTGATGGTGGATGGGTTGGAAGATTTGGATATGGAACCGTTAGTACAGTTGGATCAGGCGTGTGTGAGGATGGGTTTGTTGAAGGCGTATTTGGATTTGAAGGAGCATCCGAAGGTTTGTAAAAATATTGCGAGACGACGGGGGATGATGGAGTTTGGACCAGGGTTTATTGAGGGGAAAGATATTTTGAAATGGTTGTGAGTTTCATGTACAGTACTTTAGGCGGCGCACTATGATGTATTTAAGAAACCCTCCCTCAACCCTAACCCACCAAATTTCTTCCCCATCCCTATCGTTTAACCTTCGCACCTCCTCCACCACACCCACAATGCCGCGCACGCCCATCAACCCCCTCCTCACTACCTCCCTCACCCCCTCCGACTCCTCCGACCCCACCTATATCTACGCGCTCTCCCTCCTCCCGTCCGCCATCTGCGCGCTCACCAGCGCCTCCACCCTCCACCTCCTCTCCACTCACACCCTCCAACCCACCCGCGTCCTCACCACCCCACACACCCTCCTAGCAACCTACACCCCACACACGCTCCTCACCACCGGCGCCTCCAAAACCCTCACGCTCCACGACCTCCGCACCCCCACCCCCACCACCACCACCCTCCTCTCCCCTCCCCCACCACCTCCCTCGCCGTCTCCCCTCCGGCCTCCTAGCAGTCGGAACCGAACTCATCTCCTCCACCTCCACAATCCTTATCTTCGATCCCCGCAATCCCACATCTCCGGTTAGAACATACTCCGAATCCCACTCCGACGACATCACCGCACTCTCCTTCTCTTCTTTACACCCGCACCTCCTCGCGTCGGGGGGTACAGACGCGCAAGTGAATGTTTTTGACACTTCTGTGCCTGCCGGCACAGCCGGGGAAGGGGACGATGAAGTCGAGGGTGCATTACGGACTACAATAAACCACGGGAGTTCTGTTCACCGGGTTGGGTTTTTGGGGGAGAATCTGTGGGCGGTGAGTCATGATGAGGTTATGGGGGTGTATGTGGGTAATGGGGAGGGGGAGACGTATGCGCTGGGGGATGTGAGGGGGAAGACGGGGGCGGAGTATGTTGTTGATGTTGTTGGGGCGGGGGAAAGGAGTGGGTTGTGGCGGGGAATAAGGAGGCGGGGTGGGTGGATTTTGTGGAGTTGGAAGGGGGGTGGGGATTAGGGGAGGGGGGGTATAGGTTGGTTGAGGGGGAGATGGGGGGTGAGGTTTGTAGAGGTGTTGTTGTTGATGGGGAGGTAGGTTTGCGGTGTTACTGGGTGAGGACTGGGCTAATGGAGGGGGCAGACGAATACGATATTTACGGGTGGAGAAGACGGGCTGGTTAAAGCGTGGAGACCACCGACGACGACGACGACGACGACGACGACGACAGAAGAGAGTGCAGAGGTGGAGAAGAAGGAGCGGAGAAAAGAAAAGAAGGAGAAGAAAGATGGAGAGAAAAAGAAGAGGTATAAGCCATACTGAGCTGCTAACAAGTGTTTGTCATAGATGAAACCAAACAAAAAGCCGTCATAAACTTCATTTGTATAATAACACAATACTCCCAAAAAAGTCCATCCATCCAGCTCCAGTCTTGAAGAAGCAGTCAGGAATTAAAACAAAAAATACCCTTGCGTAAGCGGCAGCACATCACACGACTCAGCCTTACACTCCACCCCATCAGCTTCGACCACATAGCTCTCAGGGTCCACCCTCATCCTCGGCATGGCATCATTCAACTTCATATCCGTCTTTCCAATATCTCTACAACCTCTAACAGCCTCCAATCTCTTCTTCAATCCATACTCCTGCACAATCCCATTTTCTAGCGAGAACTCACTCACAAACATAATGCTAGCAGCCGGACACATTGCGCCAAACATTTCACGACCGATGATAGGCTGCACACTGGGGATACTCGCATTTGGATCTCCCATATGCGCGTATGCAATAAACCCACTCTTAGCACCAACTCTGGCTTCACACCAAAATTCTCAGGCTTCCAAAGCACCAGATCTGCGAGTTTCCTCAACTCGACAGAACCGATAATGTGACTCATACCGTGCGCGATTGCTGGATTGATGGTGTACTTTGCGATGTACCGACGCACGCGGAAGTTATCGGCGCCTGTACCTTCGTCCTCAGGTAGTGGTCCGCGCTGCTGTTTGTTCTTAGATGCGGTTTCCCAGGTTCGCAGGATCACCTCGCCACAGCGGCCCATAGCCTGCGAGTCGGAGGACATCATGCTGATTGCGCCGAGGTCGTGGAGGACGTCTTCGGCCGCGATTGTTTCTTCACGGATACGAGACTCGGCGAAGGCGACGTCCTCGGGGATGTTCTTGCTCAGGTGGTGGCAGACCATTAACATGTCGAGGTGTTCGTCGAGTGTGTTCTTGGTAAACGGTCTAGTCGGGTTTGTGGATGAGGGAAGAACGTTCAGGTGTTCGACGACGGAGATGATGTCTGGAGCGTGGCCGCCACCGGCTCCCTCGGTGTGATATGTGTGAATTGTGCGGCCCTTGAATGCTCCAATAGTTTGTTCGACGAATCCGGATTCGTTGAGCGTGTCGGTGTGGATTAGACATTGCACATCGAACTCGTCGCATACGCTGAGACATGTGTCGATTGCGGCTGGTGTGGTTCCCCAGTCTTCGTGAAGCTTGAGACCGACTACACCGGCTTCGCATTGCTCTTGTAAACCAACGGGGAAGCAGTCATTGCCTTTGCCGGTTATGCCGATGTTGAGAGGAATCGAATCGACGCTTTGCATCATCTTTCGGATATAGTATGTAGATGGCGTGCAGGTTGTGGCATTGGTTCCGGTGCTGATGGCGGGGGTTAGAAACAGAGTTGCTTTACAGAAGGTGTGTGGTTACCTTGGACCGGTCCCTCCGCCGAGTATTGTTGTGATTCCGGAGGCAAGTGTTTCTGCTGTTTGTTGCGGGCAGATGAAGTGAACCTGTCATCATTAGTACTAGAATACGTTTGTTGAGTGGCAGTGGCCGTACATGCGAATCCATTCCTCCATACGTCACAATCTTTCCCTCACCCGCTATCACATCGGTGTTACTCCCTACCACCATCCCTTCAGTAACACCATCCATACAATCTGGATTTCCAGCCTTTCCAAGGCCCACAATATACCCATCCTTAACTCCAATATCCGCCTTATAAATACCTGTCCAATCCACAATAACTGCATTCGTGATTACCAAGTCCAAGCACTCATCGTCACTCCTCCCACTGGCTTGACCCATCCCCTCTCGCAGCGTCTTCCCGCCACCAAATTTACACTCATCTCCATACACGGCGTAATCTTTCTCAATCTTAATCCACAGCTCCGTATCTCCCAGCCGCACCAAGTCTCCAGTAGTAGGACCAAACATAGCCGCATACGTACTCCTCTCCATGGTAGTAGCCAATACCTCCTCCATCGGCACCACGGCATCAATATGCGCAAACCGCCCTTCCGGATCTTTGCCAGGATCTCGTCCGCACGTTCAACATCCACCGTTCCGCTCGCGAGATTATTTCCCCCGGCCACCACCTTCGCCCCCGCAATCTCCACCAACGTCACCGTCTTCGACTCCCCAGGCTCAAACCTCACCGCCGTTCCCGCGGCAATATCCAGACGGAACCCATATGCTTGCTTACGATCAAACTCGAGCAACGGGTTCGTCTCGATGAAGTGGTAGTGCGAGCCGATCTGGATCGGTCGATCCCCCTTATTCGTAACGCAGAGCCGACACCGCTTCCTCCCGGCGTTGAGCGTAACCCTTTCCCCCTTCACCACAACCACGGCACCAGGTTGTCGTTCTGCAGCGTACACGGCTGGGTCTGGGAGTGGGAATTGATCCTGCGAGGGGATGGGGAGGAAGGATCCGTATAGCGCTGCCTCAAGGTCGCCGTCGTCGGTACTGATGGGGTCGTGGATGGTGACGAGGTAGCTGCCGTCGCAGAAGGTGCCTTCGACTTGGATTTCGGTTAGGAGCGAGGAGACGGATGGAAGCACGTGGCGTCGGCCGAGCATGGTTTTTCCGTGGCCTTGCAGCGAGACGACGGTGTGGTTGCCATTACGGATTAGTTCTCCAAGGTTGCTGGCGATGAGGGCCTACATGGATTAATTGTGGGGGGGGAAGGGGGAGGGGGAGACGGACGGTCGCTTCGACTTGGTTGAGTTTTAGACCGCGGGCAAGACGCTTTTGGGCGAGGAAACCGACTTGCGAGATTATGAGTTTGTCGAGCTGAGGGAGTTAGCTGGGGATAAGGTGGATGGGAGAGGTAGGTACCTCGCGAGGATCTAGATGCATTGTTGCGGTGGTTGTGCGGGCGGCGAAGGGGGAATTGGTGAGACACAGACACTGACACTGATGATTATGACGTCCCGGGAAGGCAGGGAGACGAGGTGCGGGGATGACATGGTTAATATCGTGATGGCGGGGTGGGTGATAGGAACGAACCGATAAGCGGTTCGGGAACGACCGGTGCATGCGGGGTTATTGTAGATGTTACGAGTTCGACAAAAATGAAAGCCAACCAGAAAGAACTACTTCTTCCTACTGCACCAAGCTGATATGCAAAAATGTCCGATTTTTGTCTA
>WHVE01000959.1:0-42559 GCA_015178995.1 Trichophaea hybrida
TTTTCACCACCAGCCAGAACCTCGCTGGGATGTCGGATGATTGCAAAGACTGGCGGCCAGCTGTTACAGCAGCATCCATATTTCTATTGATCCCTTCAACCCTGGGTTGATAGACCATCAGCGCTGGAGTTGACTGGTGTTGTTGGTACACATTTCAAGCATTCTTTAGGGTACCCTCACAAAGTGGATGGGTTCATCAGAGTGGTAAAAGAATCAACACCACATGTTATTGCTGTGGATGACAATTGAAGGGCAGTGCCACTTGATCCCAGAGATTTGGGCAGCGACAGGGAGCAGTTCGGTATGGATTATAAATAATCAAGTGGATTTGAATATATACTGGGATGTATATTAAGTCAAAACTCATATGGACGAAACATTTGAAGCCATCTCTGCCATTCATCCAAATATATTAAAAGAGTCTCATGCAGGGATGCGCTTGAAATACAGCTGGTGTATATAGACAATGTATTAGTGTAATGAGATCTAGACTTGTCTATTTATACAAATCTCTCATGATGATACTTGAAGTAGCAGCGATGAATCGACATAATCATGTACAAATGGAGTCACCTATGATGCCAATTGGCAGTGAGGGTTGCGGAGCATCAGGGAGGCATGTAGAGCAGAGTACGGAAAGAAGCAAGTTTTTGAACCTCCCAGGGAGTGCTGGAAATGCTGTGAGATGCTTCTGTGTGATTGTGACATGTTCACAGGTGCACCGGGAGCTGCCTGGTGTGTATTGGAGTATAGTAGATTTATACAGCATGGTTTGTGAACTTCCGGAGCCCCAAGTAGGATCCCAGAAGGTGGGTGCCAGGCCTGGGAGGCCATTGCATTTTCCTAATAAATAAGTACTTTGTTCAAATGTGTTGGTTCTTTACTGACAAACAGTACTTGCCCAAATTCACTATGGTTCATAGTACATTGGCAGATAGGGCAAACAAAGCATTCGGTCACTTTATGAGCTTAACAATCTGCCGGCAAAGGAGGTGTTGAGGAAATTGGGCTGCCTTTTGGAGAACAATAGGTTAACCTGTCCCCATACAGATCTCGATGCATGTTGCCCTTGCATTGATGCACAATTTACTCTACTGATAGCTGATATTTTATCACCACTTTCGCTTCTGATTTGCAACTTCTGAAATAATGGAGCTTATCGGCAGCACCTACTTTGGTGGAACCACACATCTTGGAAATACCAATATGCAGATGACCAGAATAATCAACCCCACCTTTGTTATCCTCACTGCGACGGCACACTGGCATGCTCTGTCGGTCTATCAGACTTGAATCTACATACTTCCTCAGGATTTATCACCTACTTCCCCAGCTGTTTGTATGTATCATTTCAATTGTACAAGTGAATCTAACATGCATTGAACAGTGGCTCTCAAATGCCTGGGAGATCTCTACCTGTCTTCATCGGCAGCAGTGCAAGCAAAACAGTTCTCCAACATTCACGTGACAATTCTCACCAATGAAAATAGTGCAGGTGCAGAGATGGTATTCTAATCATCAGCTGGAACAACCAGGCCGATGTTGATAAGTATTGTCTTACTTTGATCACCATGGACCCTACTGCCAGCAATGAAGAATTTGCATTCATACACAAGTGTATAGTGCTGGCTGAACCTGTACTGATTCAGCGGTCAGAGTTCACTCCAAATTCAAGTTTTGCTGACATTCATGCAAGTGACACAGTTTCTGTGGTGACCAAAGAGCATACCCCTCTGGACAATCAGACTATGCTTCCAGAGGACAACATTGATCCTCCACTCATCAATAACCAGGTTTGATAGCTGCTGTTGCTGTTGCTGTTGCTGTTGCTGTTGCTGTTGCTGTTGCTGTTGCTGTTGCTGTTGCTGTTGCTGTTGCTGTTGCTGTTGCTGTTGCTGTTGCTGTTGCTGTTGCTGTTGCTGTTGCTGATGCTACTTCTGAATTTCACTTGATATTGTTGTTCCTGCTTGTATCGGTACATAACCTGCTTCATATAGTACTGTTGCTGCTGCTGTTGATGCTGCTTTTCCTGTTACTGCTATTGCTGGTACTGCTGTTGCTGGTGCTGAATTTCTTTTATTGTCATTCCTGCTCATGTCAACTCATAATCTGCTTGTTTTCATTATTGATGCTGCTGCTGTTGAAATTGATAATATGATGGCTGGTGCTGAATGTCTCTTGTTATTGCTCATGTTGACATATAATCTGCTTGTTATTTTGCTGTTGCTGCTACTGTTGCTTATGTTTTTATTGTCATTGCTGCTTGTATTGACCCCTATTCTGCTTGCTATTGTCACTACTGTTTTTGGAGGATATAAATAGGGTTGAATTCAATCGAAGGATTGGGATGTTGGCAATCTTGAAAATGATCATATCCTGAGAAACTATGGTTTCAATAAAGCAGATGCTATATGTCACAATAAGCAGCACAAGCATGTCAAGCACTGTAAGCTTGATTTTCACATTTGTATCACCGAGCTTATAAAGCATGACAATATTATCATTGCAGTTGAGACGGACCAGAATACAAAGATGAAGTGATGAAAATGAACTTCAGAATCACAACCCCAATTGCAAAAAGTTTACGGTATTGGCAATAGTTCATGAAAGCTTCATGACAAGTAACCTAAACTTTTGTATAAGTCGAATCTTCATTGAGGAATAGATACACATGGTTGTGAAATTGGTGATATTTATTGTTGATAATTAGTTGGTGAATGCTTCATAAAGAGTTGGTGAAGATCGCGACAATGCAACAAGTTTCATGACAACATGCTGACCTCATTATGAATGCTTGACAGTACATGCTATCGAGTGTATTGTTCGCCCTGAATTTTGAAAATCAAATTCAAATGTTTTATAGGCAAGCTTGAAAATGGCAGAGAGCTCAGCAATGTTGTTTTCATTATTCCTGATATACATGGGACCAGGCAATGGTTCATGAAAGCTTCATGACAAGTAACCTAAACTTTTGTATAAGTCGAATCTTCATTGAGGAATAGATACACATGGTTGTGAAATTGGTGATATTTATTGTTGATAATTAGTTGGTGAATGCTTCATAAAGAGTTGGTGAAGATTGCGACAATGCAACAAGTTTCATGACAACATGCTGACCTCATTATGAATGCTTGACAGTACATGCTATCGAGTGTATTGTTCGCCCTGAATTTTGAAAATCAAATTCAAATGTTTTATAGGCAAGCTTGAAAATGGCAGAGAGCTCAGCAATGTTGTTTTCATTATTCCTGATATACATGGGACCAAGCAGCCATCTTTCGTACATCAAGACCATGTGACCATATATTGAATCCCTACTCAACCATATCTCACTGTTCATTGGATGGACATACTGACAAATCTCCAGAAATTATATCTGAGGGTCAAGTATATTGCAGGAATCAACATTCAGATTACATGTATTTTATCTTGCCACCTGGAATTCTGACAGTTGTTTAGCAATCCAATGGAATTTGAGATTATGATGGCTGGAGAACGAATTTGTGATATTAATGCAGTCACAATTGGTGACAAATAGTTTTGATCTATCTCATATTTCTTGGCTAATCTGAATCAGTGCCCCCTATCACCCTCTGCATCGATCAAAAGGTACCAATTATAGGTGTTAGCACAATATATCAATTTAGAAGGGAATAACTTACTGTGGTTATATAGAGATTTCGAAAAGAAAGAAGTGGAAAAAATCCAAGGGCCGGAAAGAGGGATAAGAAAAAAGGAGAAATAAGAACAAAGGAGGTGAAAGACAAGGAAGAGTTATCAAATGATGAAAGGGCAAGGAAGCAGGATAGAAAAGAAGAAACGAGGGTGAATGAGAGAAATGAAGCCAAAGCAGCACAAAAACATACAACAGCAAATAAGAAGGAAGAAGACAATTGGAACAGAAATGCAATGGCAATGAAGAAGAACAGAAAAGAAAAAATAATGGCAAAAGAGCAGAAAGAAGAAGTAGCAGAAAACAATATCAGGGCAAGAGAAAAGAACAGAGAGGATAAAACAAGGGCAAAAAAAAGGAAAAAACAAAAGGTGAAGCATCGTGCTAAGTGGAGGCAACTGTGTATCCAAAAAACAATACAGTGAGGCATCCTCAATAAGGTCCACCATATGCGAAAGGGTGGACACTTTCGTGCAGATAGAACATACTTACACATGAAAGACTGATATTTCTGGAAGACCATATGGTGCAATATCCAGCAATATATTATTGGCTACCACTAGTACTATTGAACCAACTACCAGAGTGGAAAATCTATGGACCACCTGCAACCACTTGCTATAGCCAAAGTCGATTGGCAAAGCAGTGTCATAGACCATATAATTGACCTCCAAACCTCAACAAATGGTCACACCTGTATCATAAAGGTTGTTCACAATATGGCAAAGAAAGTACATTGCCAACCCTATAAGAAGACAATCAACATTCTGGCTTTCATCTATATGTTTATTCACAACATGGTCTGCCTATGTACTGTACCACAGAAGGTTGTATCAGACTATAATATATGCTTCACAGCAAACTACAAGAGAGAAGTTGCAAGAATTCTGACAACAAAACTACTTAGGTCAAGGACATTCTATCCAGAAATAGATAGCCTGTTTGAGAACTCAAACAAAATGGTTATATAAAGTTATTACAGTTTCACAACTCACAATCATGCCAATGGAGATGACTATCTTCCACTGGCAGAGTATACTTACTACTCCTCCCTGCACCCTTGAACAAAGCATATGCTTTTCAAACTGGATTTGGATTATAAGCCACTATTTGTACTATACTTCATTGCAGACCCCCAACAGCTGCAGCCCAATCAATTGGCAAAAAGCTTATAAAGCCAAGAATTTATTGACCAATTGAAATATATTCTAGGTATCTCCAAGGATGAGCTCTGCAATAATATGAATGAATACAAAGCTGACGCTATCCAGTTATGATAACCAATTGATTCGACCATGACTACCAGTGCAAAGGGATTTTTGAATTCAAATAATATATTAATCATATATGCCAATATCTATCCTATGCAGTACAAATTTCTATATTGGTATATTGTTATATACAAAATCTTCAGAATATATAAACACCCCATTGAAATGGACCTTCCAAATGCCATAACAATCAACAATAGAATTATGATGAGCAGGCTCAATATCAACCACATTAACAATGATAGGGTTACCTGAAGGATTCCACCTGCACCAGTATGGACAGGCAATAGGGGAACGAATTATGCTGTCAAATTATTTGTAAATTACTGTTCAAGCCCTGATCGAGTCAGTTGGAATGAAAAATCCCATTGCAAAATTGAAATGAAAAGAATAATACATGGAAGCAAATGAAGAATATGGCAAAAGCCAAAGAAATAGTCAGGCAGTATTGGAAGGAAATAGGCAGGTGGTCAAAGGTGAAGAGAAAGGTATTAAGAAAAAAGGCAAGAGGTGCAAGTTTCTGTTGGAAAGGGAGTTTTGGATGTTGTTTTGTTATATTTTGTTTTGTTTGTTTTTCAGTCATAGAGGCAAGATAGAAAAAGCCCTTTTAATCTATCTGAATGGTCAAGAAACATTGCAAACATCTTTCTTTTCAATCAGGGTATTTTGTTACTTTGAAAGATTCCTTGAGGATAATTCAATAATATTTTAATTCAGGTGGACAGCTCAAGTGATACTGACGTAAAGGAGTACTGCATTAGTACAGCTCTGTGGAAAGCTTGTATAGAAAACATTAGCCAAAAGATAGCTCTATCAGCAAGAACATTCACTTCGTTATATGCAAATGGTCTGCATATCCACACTATTGATAATTTGATATACCAAATTCCAAAACCAATCAGTAGTTTTTGCTACCTGTCATTGGTATTGGTAATTATTTGCAAACCAGGGAATAAAATTGAATAAAATTCTTGACATATGGAATATCCAGTGATATTTCGATTGGACAATCCCAAATATTGCAGGTGATCATATATATCACTACTTTGGGGATATAATATATGGCCAAATACTAGGCTGTTTCTGTAACTGTTTGTTTCTGTATGAAAAAAGAAATTTACTTTTGGATTTTTGGTAAATTATTATTCAGTAAACCAAGTTAACTATTTTTAAAATCTACTGAATTAGTTGGTCCACCCCAAATATATTCAATGATTTTATATTATTCACTCGATTTGCTTATATTTAATAACAGCTAGTCAGTCCATGAAATCAATTAATCATGTTGCTTGCATCCAGCCAACATAGAACTACAAATAAATAGTCAACACATCTTTTTTTTTTTTTATAATTCAGAACACTTATGATTTCTTTTGCCCTTAAAACTATATACTATTCAATATCTTCCTGGACGTGAAAAATCTTTTGTTTGGAAACAAATATTAGTTCAATGATTTTGGCTTCATTGTATTATCCTTTACCAACCTATAACTCTATATAAAATATTTATTCAATAATCTCTTGTAATTGAAGTTTTGAAATTATTTTGTATTCCAATTTGCTTCTTCAGAATATTCTTTCAATTTAATCATATATAACATCTACTACTGTTCTTTTCTATAATAACTGGCTGTAGTATTAGCAATAGTTTCAGTTTAGAATTGTACCAAGACATACACTCTTCCAATATATTTCACTCTATCAAAAATTCAGGACTGAACAATTTTTACCAGTTTCCACTAGAGAATCAGCTAGCACAAAATTATATTCCTTGCTCCAATCAAGTTTATGAATTCATATTATATTATAATATAATCCATGTAATTATTATACAGTTTCAGGTATTGTTTTACCTCTATATATTCACTTATTGATTTCTTCAATATTGATTGAGTTTCTGTTAACAATATCAAATTTGGTATGGTTTTTGATGTAATTTTGAATTGCTTTAACAAACATCAATTGGATAGTAAATCAGAGACTAAGAAATGAAAGAGGGTATAGAATGGAGAATTTCAGATAGATATCATACCATAATACGATAACAATAGTGTAACTTTATATCTACCAAAGCTATTGAACTTGTTCAGTAGAACTGCAATCCAATTCAAACTTGTCCCCAACTGGTAGTGTGTAGATCTGGTTAGCATTATAATACAATATAGATTACAATACTCACTTCTGTGAAAGTTTATAGAGTGAAGCAGATGACTAGTTTAAATCTGACCCCCAACTGCAGCTGGATAACCTAGGACTGTTATAAATACAAGTTGCATATAATCTCTAGCCTCTATTATCTTCTGTTATATTCATAACCATCCATATTATAGTCTAATTTGTTTTTATTATTAGCTGAAGTAAGTATAAATAGAAATCCAATAGTATTGCAGTCAAGTCAATGGAATTGAATAAATCAGATATAGAAAGTATTCTAGATATACAAGTATTTTCATAATCATATCTTTATTGAAGTAGTTGTTATTGCCATCAACATTTCAAAGAAAATATCAAACCTTATCTTCTATTTTTTATATCTTTTTAAATTTTGTGGTTTTTGCCAAATAGTATAATAATATTATCAACTAAATATTTCAGAGGTTTCTTAGCTTACTTAGTATAGTACTTTCCAATTCTTTTATAGGCTACTTAAAACCCTTATTATCTATTTTATATATATAGATCATTAGCCAAATATAGTTCCAATATACTAGTTTCCTTACTCTAGCTTTGAAAGGCCAATTCATGGAAAAATTGAATTCAAGTTTGCAAACAATGGTAATATTACAATTGGTGTTGGCAATGAAGTAGATCATTTCAACTGCAATTAAACCAAGCAGTGATTCAGTTGTGATTCAATTTGGAGTTTGAATCAAACTCCAGCGTTTATAAAAGATTCATGTTCAAACTATCAATCTCCAAATGAATAGAAATGTACCAGTTTAGGTCTGATCAGTTCAGTTATTTATTAAGCTTTTATTGTTCAAAGTTGGCTACAAAATAAACAACAATTCAAGTCAATCTAATAAGAACTTGTCTAAATATTTTTGTTTAAAATGGTAATATAAAATTTTCATATAGATAAATGTCCTGAAAAGAATTTGATTCAACAATTATTCCAACCTTCAACTGTTGATTGCCAACACAAATTATTATTGTAGTACTAGAAAATTTTGTGTCAATATATATTGCCATTGGTAATATTTTAGACTAATTATACAGCTTCTAATTGCAGTCAATAGGCAGATAACATTTCTATATTTTGTTTTGTCTGTTATTTGTCAATATAATTCAAAATAGAATTATAAAGAAAATTTTAATTTCATATCCAAAGCATTAACCATTGAAAATAAAAATATGAACACAGATTTAGAGTCCAAATTTAATACTTTATTTCATAGTAAACCATAAATCTCTATACTTATTTCAGGAAAATTTTCACAAGGTCTGTTATATTCCTCTGACAATCTTTCAATTGAATGATGCAAGCCATTAATATGAATCCACAGACATTAACCCAAACTAATAAGAATCAATCCAATATGGAAAACTAATAATGAAATCAATACATATAATATATCATGGCTGGTATGCAAATTCTGGTATTGGTAGCAGTTTATAATTAATATTGTATACTGCTGAATTGTTTTTGTTTGCCAATTATAAGCAGATATGGTTATTAATATCATTCTCAAATTCAAACATACAGTATTTTAATCTAAATAACTCAATTATTTGTTTTAAACTATTAGTATATTTTGCCATCTTTGACTCAGCATTGGCTTTCAATAGTCGTTTTCTTAATTGCAAAATATTTGTAATTCATAAGATGTATTAATTGTACACTCAAAATATTCCAAAGACACATTTAGAATAGCCATTTCTTTGGATACCTAAATATACTGTATTTGCTATATCAAATAGTTATTAGTAGTACTGACCACTACATTGCACAGCTATTAATTACCAATCACAAACAGATTTGCTTTCAACTGTGCAGAACATATTACAATCTGTTCACCTTGAAACTATATTACTATGACCTGTGTTATTTCCCCTATAGAAGTTACCAACTTTTCAAGTTTTGAACCATAGTACATTTTCAAATATTTATTATTTTCAAACGTACTTCTCATCTTGTTAGGGCAGAATTTCAAATACTTTGATATTGCATCTCACTTTATATTTGGACGTCCTGATCTTCAAAGAATTTCAAAATCGAATCTTTGAAGTTCTTGTACCAGTCAAATATATTTTGAATAAAAGATTATTGTTATTGTAAACTAGTTATGGATGCTGCAATATTTAAACATATTGATATTCTAATTAATATGTTACACCTAATAACTTTATTCTTTGAATCCAAATAGTATGGTCAATATGACTCTCATATAAATTTAGTTGTTGATTATGGGTTTGCTAATATATCATCAGTAGTAAACAATACTGTATGATAATCAATTGGTAACTTTTGAAATAACTAAACCAATTGTGATATTGCTATCATTCATCTGAATTTGAAAAGACTATATAGATTCAAATTGATATTTTATAACAGCCTCCATGAATCCTGGTTTGAATAAATCAAGGACTATTGAATTTTCCAGATTTGTTTTTTATTTAACTTTTTTCAAGTTTTGTTAACTCCATCAAAATATTGCAAAATATTAAAAACCTATTTACAAAGTATTAATAAAAGTTGGCCAATTGAAAGCAAAAGCAAATATTCGAAAAAGATTTCAGAATTTTCCATTTGAACATGTAATTAAATTGTTCAACTATTTTAAAACTATCTTCTGATTTGTGATTCACAACAAATCAAACTTATATTTCAAACAATTGATACTTGTTACATACTATAACAATGTGGCCTATCTGTAAATGACAATTGACTATCTATTCAATTATATACAATTTTTTTGATTTTCCATATAGATAAACATATTATTTATATCGAGTACTACAGTATGATTGATTTGATCCTTTAGAATCTTGTTTTTGAGATTTTGGTATTGCTTTCATATTTGCCACTCTACCAGGCGTGAATTAATATTTATATATACCATATTTTATACCAATACTGTCTTCCCATAATGACCAAATTTCATATCAATATGGTCGTATACTATCTAAGACTCAATTTAGGTAAAAATCCACAATTTAGTTCCTGTGGCTTTCAGTTTATTCATAAGTATTACTCAATATTTATTTATAGTAATAGAAATAGTCTTTGGTTATCTAACAATAGTTTGGGTTACAACTTGTTCTTCAATTTTCACTCTATTCTGGAAGTACCAAGCAACCATAATATGCAATGATAAGTGTATTTAATCTAGAACAGAATTGAAACATGTCTAATTTTGGCTGGATGTTAAACTTATTTTCGATTGGCCCATGAAAATCTATACCTTCTGTACAAATGGAAGTACTCTGTTTTCATAAGAATGCAATATATCATATATGTAGATTATAAGGCTTTAAATATTCTTTTAAATTCTGAATACCAATTTAGAATCTGATTAACATTAATTGAGTTATTAAGAAATAATTGCAAAAAAATCAATTCAATATTACAGTTTTTTAACATTAATTCAACAATTATTGATCACATTGTAATTCAAACACTCAAAATTAAAAGAATAATTCAAAGTATATTATCTATACATATTTAATATTATAATCCAATTACAACTCAAAAATTTCATTTAGCATATGGTATTTGGAGAAAGTACTGTTCAAAACTGCAGTTTTCAGAGTAATATAGTTATTGATTATCATAAACCCATTACAATGCTTTGGTTATGATTCTAGCCAGAATTGAACTGTTTAAACCAGATCATAATTATGACCAATTCTAGATTGAGATATGTATTATCTGTATACAAGGATATATTTCATCTGAATCGTTTCGAATAAATAGTATAGATGTATATACACGTGACTTCATTGAATCAATTTCTCAGAAATCAAATATTTCTTTAAAATATTTTTTTAAAAACAATACTTTCTTCTCTGAGAATATATAAATTGGACTCTATTGAAGTTAAACCAAATTTTGTATATTCTTTATATAATCATATAACCAATATGAAAACTAAATATTGGAAGTTATTATAGTGTGATATAATCGAATTTCTTTGTACTGCTATAGATTGTACTCTGTCCAATCGATCTCAATTTTATTTACAGCATTAATATATATTTGATCAATAATATTTATCAATTAAGAATATATACTGAACTTTAAAACAAAATTGTCATATTCAATTGAAATAAATAATATCTCTATCTTTGTACAACATTAATGGCAAATTTGGCAGTCAATATAAGCTAATAAGGTTTTTGTGTAATTTTGCTCAGTACTATATACTTGAAAATTTGCCTATAAGCCAATCCAATAATAGATAAATCCTGCATTGAATCAATTGTTGAAGTTGTTTTGGTATAATTAAAATGACATATATATTACAAAGTAATGAAGAAGGTATACTACTAATCTACTTCTTCTACCGTTTCTTTAATAAAGTTATCAACCATATTTGCTTTCATTTGAATAATCCATTGAATACCATGTGAATTGGTTTATATCTTTGTTATCATGGATATAACATATCTAGCATCCATAAAAACCTTTACAAAAGTTTTTTTCTTGTTTTGAAAACAAGAGAATATATTTACAGTAGGTGTTGGAACTATCTTATATTCAGGTGAAAATTGTAATTTTTTGTATTTTGGTTCCAGTAATTTGCATACAGCCCTAGACTGTCAATATTGTTCAGTAGAAACCACAATTAAATATCATATGGTATATTTGTATTTCCAATATATTATATATTGCAAAATTTTCCATTCTTCCCCCATATTATCAAATTTATTATTAATACTAATATCAAAAACTGCTCAGATAATCACTTCAAAATACTTTTTTAAACAATTTTTGTATTTGTTGTACCAATCCAATATCTTAATCCCCAAAGTACCTAGAATAAATATAACTCATATTAGCAATTTACTGTTTGAAGATCATGCAATCAACAATCCAATTTGGTTCAGAAGAAGAAAATTTTTGACATGATATTCACCACAAACTCTAATATTTCAGCCAATAATATCAAACAATAATAATAAACTAGTTTTGAACTGATTGATAGTATTTTTTATTCATTTCATAGCTAACTTTAAGTTCTATATAATAAATCAATATTCAAGCTCATGTGCCAAGAACTTCTAAACAAAATTTGATAATAAGTTGAATTGTTAGGTTTAATATCTAAGTTAAATCTTGCCATATGAATCGAATTCCAAATTCTACTTGAATTGAGCCCTTGCTTTATTATGTTCAACTGAAACTAATTCATTTTGTTTCCAATACTAAAGATAATTCTGATACAATTATCATATTCATTATTTTTAAAGTACTAGAAAGATCTTACTATTTCAAAAATTAATTTGTAACAAATCTCTTTTTTGTCTGTTGGATCTCCTGTGAATTTCCCAATAAGCTTAACCTTTTTTCTTTTGTTTGAGTTTACCACTCTGGATAGCTTGGGCAGTACTAATTGTAGGAAATATAGTTCAATATAATATTCTCCTCCTGGTAATGAATGTAATAGAGAATTATTATTTTCTTAATCAGAAGAGTTGAAGTCTCCCAAGCTGGAACCGGATGATTTGAATCTTTATAGAAAATATTTTCTAACTTCAGTACCAGCTTCATTACAATCCTATTTTGGAGTTATATAAACTTTAATCAAAATATCCATTATATATTTCATTGTATATTTAGGATGAAATTCTTTTTCATTATATTTGGTATGTCTATTCTTGTATACTCTTACTTGCAAAGCCAATGAGCTTTCAGATCGTTTCTTTGAGTTATTTGAAAGTTTTGTTTTTTAGATTTTAATTGATTATTTGAATTTCTGCTCAAAGTCATTATTTGTTTCTTGTTTTAATACATTGTTTTCTTATTCTGTATTGTAAATTTTTCCTATATATTTTTTCAAGTGCCTATATTTTTTTCATTTCTTCATTGGCCTGTATATAAAATTGAGAATTTCTTTTTCATTATTTTATTTTTTGATCTAGATAGATGTAGAATTTTAGGATAGAAGATATATTGAAAAAATGATATATATAAAACAATGGTCTTTTATTGAATAGCTGAAAGAATAATCCAGGACTTAACATATTGAATCAACTGTATGAAAGCCATTTTCAATGGCTCATGAACTTCATTATATTGGTCTTTTACGAAAGCAAATACTTTTTTGATATTGGTTACAAATACTTGGAATTGAATGACTATATCAAAATATATCTCAATTTTATTACGTTCTGCCTCTTTCTCTCTTATGCAAATACCATTATATATTTTGTTCTATCCACTAATGAGTTCTTAGTAAGCATGGGCCACCTCTGAAAGGTAGTATATATATAAATATTGTTTTTCTTGGTACTCGAATAAGTGTATTGATTTGATCCAACTAATCCTAATTTCATTTAAAAGTTGAATAACCCAGTACAGAATATCATTCATTGTTATGGACTGATTTTAAATTGCCTTATTATTCTTATTGCCAAATATAATCAATACATATTTTGTTTCAATTATACTATAGGCTCTTTAATTTGGGTATTGGATTCTACTATCAAATAATACTATCAAAAATAGTTTGAAATCAAAAATAATTGTAAATTGAATTGGAAGTCCACTATACACTTTATTCTATAGTGGCGGAAAGGACTTCGAATCAAAATATATAATTTTGACTATATCTAACCAGTTCAATGAAAATGGAGAGCAAAATTGCAGTAGTTTGGAATCTGCAGTTATTCACAAATTCTAGTAGTAAAAAGCTACAATCGTATATAAATAATAGTATAGCTACTGATATTCAAATTCTGCCTTCTGTTGCCCAATAGTTATATCAACCATAGCGAATATTTCAATTCTTCAAGCAAATATACAAACCTTTGCATAAAATACAATAATTTATGAAAACTAGATTATTAATAGTTAGATTTTCTCTGTACTTTGTCTTATTTGACCAATAGTAGTTATACCAGTATATGGTCTTCAGAGTATTCCAAACATATCTTATTATATGATTTGCAATATTTTCCAATATATTGATAGATTTTAATTGAAATATATGCAAAGGTGTTTAACATAAATTGTAAATGTTTATATGTCATTCACAGTCAAAATTGTTGAATACAAAAATTACTGAATATATCGAAGTAGATTGAAACAATATTATATATAGAAGTATTTACTAACAATATACTGTCCCACTGGGTGTACTACTTCAGGTTCATATATCAAAGTAGTCTTGTTACTTTCCTCCAGAATTGCTTTGATGGTGCAAGATTGTATGGTTTATTTAAAATATTGAAAACTCAATTTAAAATTCAAAATACAAAGAATTGGCTATTCAATACATATATTGTTAAATGTTGTTCTTCTTAAAAGATTGCTATTTTGTCTCTAAACAATTCAAGGTTTTATATCCTTGTATGTCAATAACAGCTAAATCTATCAAATATAATCCTATGAATATCTATATTACAACTATACTTGAACCAATACTATTTCCTGTATATCTTGAGTGGACCTTCATTTTCTTTCCCCAGGGTACTTTTGCTGTCTTTAGATTCTGTTCAGACCATTGGTATCTTTTTTTAATATCAATATAATAGACTCAGCTTTCTGCCCAGTTATATTCTATTGATATAACAATATTCAAATATTGTTATAGTATGAAAAATTTATACTGAAACTTATTATTGGCAACAAAGTACATTAATTTGAGTTGAATTGAATCAAATAGGAATTGAATTGAGATTCAATCACAGTTTTAAGTCAAACTGTACATTTTAACTTGAATGGACGATCAAATTCCATGACTTAGAAAAAGTCCAGTAAACTTATTCATATTTAATCAGCTTTATTCTTTGTTTATCCTGTAGGATATTGAGTACCCTATAGAATCAATTAAATATCCAGACAATTGAACAACAACTTGCTTAGTTATTTATATTTCATATTCGGGACCAAAATGGTCAGTTTTAACACAAATATCTTTGCAAGAATTGAATATATATAAATTATATCTGTTTATCAATTATACAAACCACTACTAGTTTGTTATCAATACTATTTTGACAATATTATATTCTTCATTAGATGAATTGTGTGGTCTTTTGTTTTCAGTCTAGTAATATCTTACTTTCTAATAAACTTTAGATAAATAGACTTTATTCAATAGACAACAGTTTTACTATTTACAAACTGTATATTTTCAAGTCTTATCCTTTTACTTTGACTAATCTGGTTGCAATTTGTAATTCATTTCAAAAGTAACTAAAACCAATAACTGGAATTTCCTATCAAAGTTATAAATAATCATTTACTAGCCATATAAAATAATTGATTCCAATTAATAAAATTCAATATTATTCCAATTGCACAATTTTTAATATTCAGTTATTTAATATATCTCTACTCCAATGATATCATATTAAATATAACAAAACTGCAAAATAAAATTTTAATTATATAATTAAATTTCTTTAGAAAGAATTTCTGATTCCAAAATTCAATATTTGAATTAAATAATAACTCCAGAATTGCAAACAAATCATATCAAATTGTATATGTAACCAACTCCAAAGTGATAAGTTAGCCAAAACAAATAATATCTGATCTTTTCTGTCAACAGCTTTAGAAACCTCCAAAATTAATGATACAAAGCCTTTGAATATTTTGATTTGTTTTAGTGCTATAATTTTATACTAAAAGTGAGGCTCAAAATGTGCAGCAACTTAAAATAGGTGTTCTCACCTGTATCCTTTTGCCAAACCCGTCCCCCGCTGAGACAGATCTCATACATAGCTTGTCTTGAACATTTGCTAGCGCACAATGTTAAGGTGACATCGCTTCGCTCTCCTTACTCGCAAGTTTTCTTCTGACGAACTGTCGAGCTAGGCGGAAAAAGATGGGGAAAGAGGGAGACGTCACTCATGGTAAAGACAGAAACCTGTAAGATAAAAATTAGACTACGCTCCCAGATGCAACACTAAACGTTTAACATTTCCTTGTCAATGAAGAAACAATAAGGCCAACGTACAAACTCCATAAAAACTCCAATCAATCAGTCCCATAAACCCTGACCTGTCCACGGTAAACATTTTTTAAATATCTCACGACATATAGACAAGCCAGTTGCTTCTCGGCCATTCTCTACCTTGATTTATCGCTTTCATGTTGGGCCCTGATCTTTGTCATCGAACTCCTCTTCAATATCGTGTTCCGTAAAGTCCCACCAACTTCGTTCTCTGCGTCGAGTAGTCTGCACACACTCCATGTCCCTAGTCAACCATTGGTTTGCCGCTTCCTTCTTTTCAGCCTCTCTGCGCTCATATGCCTTACGTGCCTCGAAAGTGAGGTGCTTTCTAGTCTTCCAAGATGCATCGCCTCCTTCTTCGGCACCTAACTCGGTACTCTTTCCTTTACACTGCTGAATTCCAAACCCATATCGGGCGTACCAATTCCCTCTTTGAGTTTCGGGTATGTATCTCCATGGTTTCTCCCGGATGGTGAACAGCCAACAATCGACAAAACATTGGAAAGGCAATGTAAAAGCAACCACACAATGTAAGGGAAAGCTGGGATGTTGAACAAATCGATCTGTAAACTGTAACGCATGACTGAAGAGCGGTGGCATCCACATCAGTGCATAGACTAATGGGTAAATGAAGAGTAGTCTTAGCTGGCGACTAATAGTTATTCGCCTGCGCCTAGCTTCAGCATTCGCCGTGTGTTCCCCTTGTTGTCTTTTAACTGAACTGCTACGGTCTTCTGCAGAGCTTGGGGCACCACTTGGAAACACTGCAGATCCTCGTCGGCTATCACCTATCTGGGAATCCGATGATGTTGAAAGTTCTGTTCTGTCGTTGGGTGGCGCGAGAAGGGCGTTGGCGAAGGGCGGGACAAAATGATCAGACGATTGTCCACTTCCTGCCACAGGACAAGGACTGGGAGGTATTAGGCCGTGAGAATCGAGAGATGGTAATCTCTGGGATTCCTCGAATGGTTCAGCTGGAGCCAAATCGATTGTCTCTACGTCTAGAGTACTGGCCCCAACGTTGGTCCGGAATGTCCGGAATTTCATCCGAACATAAATATAGATGGTGGCGTACACGGTTATAATCATTAAGAGAATGAGATACCTAGGTATCCACGCCAAAGCTAGTCGGAACCAAAACGGTCTGATGGTTGATGAAATTAGCAAAATGAATTCAACCAGGCATCTTCCGCACTAACCTTACTGGAAGATAACAAAAGGTCCCTTGGGCGGTATATGCAGGAGATTGGTTTAGGAAAGCTAATGAGGGCATTATTATAGCAAAAGCAAGCCATGTCGCATACACGTAATACCGATATCTGAAGAGTCCACCTTCGCCAATTGCCCCCATTCCAGGTCGAAAAATGTAGAGAGCACTGTGAACAGCAATAGCAAGCACAGCAAAATCTTAGATCATTCAGTAAAGTTTCTAAATCGCCAGCTAGTAATGGTGAACAGAATAACGTACCAGACGCTTCAATTCCCATCGACATCATAAATCCGGCTGTCTGACAAAACCGAGACTGACTTGATACTGCGCCCTTAGTAAAGACAACCACTGGGTATATCAACTGCCAGCTCGCCTTGAAGAAATCCGAAAAAATCATCAACATGATCAAGCTGTGCATCATGTCAGTCAAATGATGACAGGCCGAGGCATATGATAGAATGATATACTGATGTCGAAAAGATCTTTTCATTCGTACGAACCACCACCCAACTAACAATCCACTAACCATAGACATTGAAGCTGCAGAGAGAGCTATAGAGCGAAGAATATATAGTTGGCGACCAGTCAATGTCGAACCCTTAAATTGGCGATCATTTAGACCCAGACCAGTCATGCCAGTGAGTCCGAGGATGGGATCGTCTATCCATCTAGTATCGGTATCCCTTGCGTATACTTGGCCCACCGATTGCATGCCAATCTTATGATCGGATGCCAGAACGGGTTCAGCACACGGCTACTAATATCGTGATATTCGTGCGCCAGTTTGAAGTGTCGGTTAACTTGCCACTGCGATAAATGGAGGAAAACACAGGTACAGGCTATTCGAAGGTGACGTGCGATGTTTTCGTCGAGATTTTTTTTTGAATTGGTTCGCTTTAGTGTGGGTCGACCGCGGTTAATACCATTCCGCCACCTAAGGGTTTCAATTGAAATCTACAATTTGTGGACCAAGATGTTTGCCGAAGAAAGATAGATGGTACCAACAAGGAGGCGCCACAATGAAGCGCCTTCTCGACCCACGTCGATGTCAATGTAGTACTGGCAGACTGCAAATAGATACGATGGTATAAGAGTGTGCAGGGTACAAAAGGTCAGGAACGGGCAGACAAAACTCAAGATATGAATGCAGCAAAAGTGCCAAAGAAGAGGGAAGAGAAATGAAAAGTGGGCGAAGATGAGAGAGATGAGAGAGATGAGAGAATGAAAAATGGTGCAGTGCACAGAGATACTGTGGTGGTGATGGTGTTATTAGAAGAGATGAGAGAAATGTTGCCAGCCCACCTGTGCGCATCGATTGCTTTCAAGCGGATGCAGCCAAGACAATTTGAAGATAAAAACCAGCTTCAGCACCAGTCAATCACAAAAATGTACCCACGTAATTATAGATAGTTTAGTACTTTATAGAAGGAAGTTGCAAAAACAACTATGTCATAACCCAAAGATAATATTAAGCTTTAAAACATTTGAAAGGTATATTCCCTAGATAAAAGTATTCATAATTCATGATTTGGCCCCTAAAGTATGTAACTTGGTTGCACAAGTACTCTACTACCACAATAGATGGAATATAGAAAATTTGATCAACCAAATTTAACATATGAAACTATTACCCTGGAAAGCATTGAATTTTTTTGAGTTGTGTTATTGACATAATTAAATATCAAAAATTTGAATACCAAAAATATATAAAATTTGAATATTAAACTGTTCTTTTTGGTATTACAAAGTAAGAAACTCAAATGATTTATAGCCAAATAAAAGCAAATGAAAAAATTTCTAGAAATTTAATAATTAAAAAAAATTGATTTTAAAATCAATATACAGTTGTTTTATCATATAAACCAGATTAGATAGTATTGTATACAGAATTTGTTATGGTACATACAGACTAGTTTGGTCTATGAATGGATGAATGGAATTTATAAACTAGACAAATAAGGCAACAGATTGTGTAATGCAGGAATGAGATATGGAAAAGAAACACCCTTTATATTGAAGGAATCAGATTTAACAAAAAAAAAACATACTATATATAAAAGAAATGAGTTTTAGCAAAATGGAATTAAATATTGCAAATAAAAAATCAAATATTATGGAAAAAGTTAGTACAATAAAAGAAATCTTATTAAAATTCTATACAAAGCTAGCGGTATTAGAAATATCTTTGGCAATGAATAAGTCATAGTGATAGCAATAGTATTTGTTATATATTAGTAGAAGGTTATTGCAAAGAATTAATTTATTCATTACTTATTCTTCAGCCTACAAAAAAATTACTAGGCTTCAGAATCAACTCTGGTTCACTTTGAATATTCTGGATTGGGTCACTTGTACTGTTTATACCAGCAATTTGAAATTCTTTTAGAATATAATCTTCTACTGCTAGATACCTTCCACACTCTTAATCATCAGAATTGACTCATTGAGGTATTTTTATAATTCTAGTATCCTATGCCAAGCCCCACTATAATAAAAACACAAGTTAAAATCTTCCATACTGTGTATAGTACTGAATATGTGCCACAAGCCTCACAGAAATTGTTTTTAGTACTGTTAGTACCATTGTATCTTCTTTTGTATGATTTAAAAATCTACAAACAACTGTAAAAATTTTCTGGTTATATACAGCTTTTGATAACATCTGTGTATTGCCTGCCTATACATTCCCATTGATTCACCAATTTCATCAATCTCTAGATGCTTATATATATTACATACCAAGTGTTAGCAATGGTTCCATTTTCAGATAATTTCTACTATGGTGGTTCTGGGAAAATCCAGAACAAATCCATTCAGTTCCAGTTTTTGCCAAATGATTTCTTCAATTAAATGCAATAATATTGTGCAGAAAATTTAGACCTTGGTATATAAAATATGTAGCTTTCCATGGTGCATCTTTTGGGGGTCTCCAATGTTCAATATCTTTAAAATTCAGCAAGTAGCGTTGAAAATACATTCATTTTTGGGCCAAAAATGATGTTTTTGTACCACAGCTTGCAGAGTTTGGAAGATATTCAAAATTGGCGACCCCCGACCGATGGGGCATGCAAAACTACATATTTTACCCACCCAGGTCTATATTGTTAGATTAATATTGGTGGACTACATGGGGCAGTTCATGTTATACCTAGCAAGTTCAAAGCGGGGTCATGTACGATCATCCAGGATTTCCCTGATTGGACTTGATTGGCTAGCATTCGTCTCGGATGCCAGAGCCAATCTTTTCGGATGGCCAGCAAACGAACACCCACACCATCAATAAGCAATGACGGATAGTTGATAGCCATGGTCGCTTCTGCTCCGAATCGTCAAGGACGAACAAGCCGGCAAACAGCTGAATGGTATCAGCCAAGAAGCTGACAACAAATGGACAGCCAGCAAACAACAGAATGTCACCAGCCAAATAGCCGACGACTGCCGGAAGCCCAACAATACATGCCGACTCTGAACAGCAAAGCTGCTCTCTATCGAAGGATGCCTATTCGTCTGGAGGTCATCAGATCGAAAGGATAGCACTGGTCCAGAGGCATAAGCCCGCGTGCTTGATGTCATACAGAATAACAATGGTCTGATTATAATCTAATGATTACAAAGACGATAGAGGATCGAGAGATGGAGGCCGCTGTAGTTGTGAAGGAGTGGGCATTGGTTGAAAGGAGATCCGAAGGCAGTTATAGTGCTTGAGCTCTAGAGACAAGCGTTGTTAGCAGTATTTGTTAGAAGCGAAGATGAAGGTATAAAGACCTTGGTTCTTTGTAGGTAGAAAGGCATCAACTTTCTCAGCGAGGAGAACCAGCCTTAACAATATTCGCATTGGAGAAAGCCTATTCTTTTTGTTCAGAATCTTTAACTGATTCCCATATCCTGAGTGAACATCCTAATTTACCTTCAAAGCGGTCCCGAATTAAGTATGTATACTCTTTGACAGGATGCACCTGGAGTGACGCTCCCGGTGTTACATGATATTGTTAATGTTATAGTAATTGGAAACGGATCTGACACACACATGGCAGCAGCCTACGCGTTAGTCAAAAGAGAGAATGCCTCGATTCTATCTTGCGATAAGGAAAGGGAAACGAATTTCAAAATCCAAATGACACTACCTGAGTGGACCCAAGCCAACGAAGGCCTAGTTGCCAGGCAGAATGATATATATGATGCTAGTTGCCTGAAAGTGGAAATGATTCAAAGAACGCAGTTTGAAAAACATTCCGATATCATTATCTAATCTCAAAGTCTTTGCGACTATCATCCACGCAGCACATGCTGTGATGAAAGCCCAGTCATCTGAAGCCTAGTCCACCGAAGCCTACAAAAGCCTACGAGCTGCTCTTGACAAGCATATCCTGCGGTCAGGACAGGCTTGGAGTACCCTCTTCAATTTACTTGGTAAGAGGGAAAAAAAGGCTGCAGTATGGAAGACAAAGAAAGGCTTTGAAAGGAAGTTTCCAAAAATTCACCAGAGCTCTGCAAACCAAGCTCTCGAATGAACAGATGAAACGATCGGCACGCCACCTTGCTAGGTCACTTATTGGTCCAAAGACAGGAAACACAAAACCAGCTGCCGAATAGTTCCACATTCGGTACACCATCAGGTAGGACGGGGAGTCCGGATCAGAGATGCTATGACTCCTAAGCCAAAGGGCCATGGAGACGGTGCAGGAGACGTTGGAGGAGACCCACATCCAGGTGGCTCCGAGACTTGGAGCTCCAGTTTGAGCAGCTCTAGCTCTTCTGATTCAGGCACCGGAGATGACCTTCCCCACAACTTCTGCCAGGAGAAACGATTGATTGATATGGAGGAAGAAAAAGAATGCCTCCAAAAGATGAAGGACTTGCTGTACAAGGGAGACATTCAGGACTACATCATGAGGATGGAGGCCCTGAACTACCAAGTCTGCATATTAGGAATTGCATGGAGAGAAGCTCTGCACAGTGGCCTCAATGAAGACATTAAGGATCGACTATCCTTTTCGAAGTTTACACCAAATGATTATTCAGAATTCAAACTACTGCTTAGACAAGCCGGCCACACTTATGAGAGACACCTGCAAGAGAAGAACAAACACCGTCATAAGGATCCCAAACCCAAAGATATGAAGAATAGGAGGAAGCATAATGATGATGGTGATGAGAGTTCAGACTCCAAGATACCTCGAACGGAGAAGAAGGGTCCTATGCTTATCATTTTGGACAAGGGTGTAGCCCCAAAAGCATTCCAGATTTGTTGTTGGAAACTAGAGCACAGTGGGAAGAGTGCAAGTGCTGCAGTTCTAAAAACCATTGATGAGTGTTCTTAACCCCTGCATCAAAGATTAAGCCAAGTAGTCTGGCTAATCAAATTACGAAATCAACGGCCGCCCTAGTTTGCGACTGTTCTATGAGCATGACTCCAACAGTGTAGCAATTGACCATTGAAATGAGTTTCTTTTGACTTTTTTTTGAATCGATTGGTATAGGCATTAAGGCTGAGGATTGCGGTCATTTCTATGCGCTATGAGGTACAGACACCTTTGGCTTTTGAATATATGGGTATAGACATCCATAGTTCTTTGGGATTACATGGGTATAGACATTTATGTTTCTTTTGACATTTTGGTTTTGCCAATGCAGTCATTGGTATTGCTTAGGTTTTCGATATGGAATGAACTATGTTTTCTGCCATTTAAGAAAAGGGTGCCTGAGAATGAGTTCTGTACTCGAAATATGATGATTATATAGCATCCAAGCATGACTAGTGACAAAACCATTACCATCGAGCTTGATCATACACATTCGAACCTCTTCACCTACGAAATTATGAATCTTAGCAACCACGACACATTGCGGCCGGAGCTGTGTCGAAAGGAAATTCACTAGGGTTGTCAACCGAAATGATCGAAAACGCAATGCAGCAGCTAGCGCACCCCAGCCTGTATCGAAGAAATCCAAACAATTACCACCTGAATGTAAGACAGGTTCAAGACCCACAACATACATGTTTGCAAGCTTTCAAGACGAAAAGATTGTCCCTGTAAGGGTTCTCTTATTCATGCGGTGTGATACACCTATGATGTCAAAGCAATGGGCCGATTCACATGGTGTTTCATTAGTGACTTGAACGGAACCAAAGATAGTTGAAAACTCTAATGGCCAAAGAGTAGAAGGAGCAGGTTGGCAGTACACCTTCCCCGTCACTCGGTGGTATGGATCCGATTACACCAAAGAAACCTTAGCAATTGGCCCAATGTAGAATTTGTCTGATATCATGTTACCTTACTGGTCGATCGTCAAGCATGAAGCACTCAGCAGAGTTACCGAAGAAAATGATAAGCTCCAATTCATGTCAAAACACTGTCATCATTATTGTACAAAGGCAGCGGTATCTAACGTTCTCAATGGAATATGATGATTCCATATTGACGTTCGGTACCGATTCTGGATGGATTAGGGTTATTGGTTATATGAATGTCAACACAGCACACGAAATTGAGATCCATTGGGTAGTGCGAATTGCATGTCAATACAGAGACTTCGAAACGTTATACAACAGAGAAACTGCCAATACTCTTCTGCTTCATCGATCCTACGATCATGCCATTGACTTGACAGATGGAGAGCAACCTCCAAGGGGCCCCATCTATGCGCTCTCGGAGAAGGAGCTTTCGGTTCTTCAAGAATTTCTGAAGGAAATGCTTGGTTCTGGAAAGATCCGTCCTAGGAAGTCACTCACTGGTGCACCCATACTCTTCATTTCAAAGTCACACAGAAGAAGCTTATGATTGTGTGTGGATTACAGAGATCTCAATTGTGTCACAATTATGAACCGATATCCATTGCCGCATATGAACGAACCTAGGGAAAGCATGGCTGGATTGAGGATTTTCACCATGATTGATTTGAAGGGAGGGTACAACCACATTCGAATTAAACCAGGTGTTGAAAGGAAAACAGCATTTCGTACGGAATATGGACATTATAAATAGCTAGTTATGCCATTTGGATTGAAGAACGCGCCAACTATGTTCCAAGATATGATGAACCAGATCATGCAAGAGCTAATCGATCATGGAGTAGTAGTCTACATAGATTATAACCTCATCGATACAGATAATGAAGAAGAGCATATGCGATTGACCAGAGAAGTCCTTCGTCGATTATAAGAAATCAACTTGGCTATAGCACCCAATACATGCAAATGGTACTGGAAGCAAGACGAGTTCCTTGGGTATCTCATATCGGGGGAAGATGTCAGTATGTCAGAGGACAGGATTGATACTATTTTTACGTGGGTGATTGCGGAGTCTGACAAGAATGTCCAGTCTTTCCTCAGATTTGCCAACATCTATCGACGCTTCATTGAAGGATTTTCCACGATATGCCATCCCTTAACGGAGTTAAACAAGAACATGAACCAAATGTTCAATTGGAAAACAAATTCCTGAAATCAAATAGCATTCAATACGCGAAAGAAGTACTGTACTGAGGCTCTCATATTACGGCACTTCGAGCCTGTGTGGCCGGTCATGATTGAGACTGACGCAAGTGATTTTGCAATCGGCGTAGTACTCTCCCAAGTTATTGATGGACGATTGCACTCTATAGCCCACCACTCTTGAAAGATGGATCAAGCCGAGATCAACTATGAAATCCAGGACAAAGGGATGCTCGCCATAGTGTCTGTGTTCAAAGAATCGAGACATCATCTTGAAGGTGCAGCTCACCCAATCGGTGTCTTCACCAATCACAAGAATCTCAAATACTTTACGACTACGAAGATATTGAATCGGAGACAAGCCTGCTGGGCTCGAGTGTTGGCGGCATATAATTTTAAAATATTTTACCGACCTGGTAGTACAAATGGAAAACCAGATGCATTATCTAGGCGTGCGGAGTACCGCCCTAAAAAAGATGGAAGTAGTGCTGAAGAAAACGAAAACCAGTCTATCCACCGTGTGGTAAGACCTGATCAGTTGGTAACTTCTGAAAGAGAAACAGTACAAGTAATGGCGATGAGGTTATAAGGCGAACTGATTGCGATATCTTCTGCAAAGTTGAGAGCAATTACCGTAGTTAAGTTCAATTCATGGCTGTTAGAAGCATTGGTCAGCGCTGCTAATAACGATGCTGCATGGCATGAAGAGTACGTCCAAGCTATGGAAGGAAACCCAAGCCCAGATATCTCGTGCGAACACGAAGCCCTTTATTTCAATGGTAGAATGTAGATCCCGGACGATCTGCAGTTGAAGAAATAGATATCGGAATCGGAGCACGAATCGAAGATGGCCGGACACATGGGGCAGGATAAGACAATCGAGCTGGTCAAACGAAATTTATTTTGGCTGCAAATGGAGAAATTCATCGAAGATTCTGTCCACTTATGCCCTGAGTGCCAAAGGAATAATACAGCTTGCCATGCTCGCTATGGACTCCTACAAACACTCGAATTCCCATACCACCCGTGGGATTCGATTTCCATCGACTTCATTGTCGAATTACTGGGATCAGACGGATTTTCATTGATATGTGTAATCATCGACCGATTCACCACAATGGCTCACATCATTCCATTGAAAGATGGAGAAAAGAGGGCTACAGACCTGGCCGAAATCTTCTTGAAAGAAGTATGAAGGTTTAATGGTCTGCCATTAAACATAGTGTCAGATCAGGACTCTACGTTCACCTCGTCATTTTGGTCCTTGTTGGTCGAACCTTGTGATATCAGATAAAAGTTGTCTTCGCCATTCCATCCAATAAACGGACGGGCAAATGGAAAGAGTCAACCAATTGCTGGAATGATATCTGCAGAAGTACTGCAATTATGAGCAGGACAATTGGTCCAAGATGTTACCAATGGCATAGTATGCCTATAATAACTGTCTCACCACAGCAACAGGAATGTCACCGTTCGTTGCAAACTTTGGGTTCGATCCTGGAATGAATTGGCCCTTTGAAGCAGAAGCGAAGGATCCAGCATCTAGGAACTCCGTTCACAGGATGACCAGCGTGCATGCACTCTGCCGTAAGGGCTTAGAGCAAGCACCGGAGACACTGGGGAAGTACCATGATAGGCATGCTAAGGAACCTCTGAAGCATTTGGTTGGTGATTTAGTTATTTCAAATGGGAAGAACCTCAAAACTCGAAGACCATCTAGTGAACTTGATGCGAAGCTTCATGCACCTTTCAAGGTCTCGAATGTGATCTCGCCCACTGCAATTGAGCTTGAGTTACTAAATTGATGTTGCATTTATAATGCCTTCCATGGATTACTCATTGAACCTTATCAATTCGCCACCAACCCTATGAGACCTACACCTGATCTTGATCACCAAGCAAGTGAGCTTAGTTATGACGTGGATGGCTATGAATACAAAACAGGCTATGAAGTTGAGGAAGTCATGGGCAGCCAGTTCAGCAAGCAACAAAAACGGGTTTTATATCTGATCAAGTGTAAGGGATATCCGGAAGATGCAGATTGGACTGATGTACCTTATCAGAACTGCGATGACAAGAGACTGTTAATGGAGTATCACAGACAGAATCCTCAGGCCACGAAAGATCACAGGATGAAATGCACAGTGGGGCTAGTACCTTTTCCCCACGAAGGGTTTTTAACGGCTAGCAAGACACCTGACGAAGGACTTGGTTTTTGGGCACATGGGGTCATATTTTCCAGATCATGAAAGAAAGATAGATTTGGTTTTGGGCACAAGGGGTCATATTTTCCAAACCAAGAGAAAAGATCGATTTGGTTTTTGGGCACACAGGTCAAGATTTTTCAATCAAAAGCAAGAACAAGTAATAAAAGTGCCTTAGCTGGATGCACTTGATTGACCGATTCTGCTTGCTGCCATATGTCTCATCTGAATTTAAGCACACTAATTGGTCAATTGTGCTTGAATGTCTCAGAGCAAGTGGTCGAAGCGAAATGGTCTGTGTGGATTCACTATGTTTAGAATTTCGAATAATTCACTTTATCGCACTGGATCATGTTTTGCCAAAGGCAAAAAAAAGCAGATTAGTATGCAGTATGGTCGTTCAGAGACGAACTCTTTAAGAGCGGAGGTAGTGTTTCACCTAGCAAGTTTGCAGCAGGGTCATGTACGATCAACTACCATTTCCCTTATTAGACGTCATCAGCTATCACTCGTCTCGGATGCCAGAGCGAATCTTTTCGAATGGGCAGCAAACGAATACCCACACAATTGGTAAGCAACTATGGCTAGGTAATGGTCGTGGTCACTTCTGTTCGGAATCGCCAACAACAAACGAAATGGCCAGCTAACGGCTGAATGGCATCAACCAAGAAGCTGACAACAAATGGACAGCCGGCAAACAACTGAATGGCGCCAGCCAAAACGCCGATGACCGCCAGAGGCTTAGGAATACGTGCTGACTCTGAACAGTGAAGCTGCCCTCTATCGAAAGATGCCAATTTGTCTGGAGGTCATCAGATCCAAAGGATACCACAGGTCTGGAGGCACAAGCCCGCAAGCTTGATGTCATAAAGAACACTGATGGTCTGAATATAATCTAATGACGATAAAGAGGATAGAGGATCGAGAGATGGAGGCCATGGTAGTTGCGAACGAATGGGCATTTGTTCGAAGGAGGTCTGAAGGCGGTTATTGTGCTGGAGCTCCAGGGAAAAGCACAGATAGAACTATTTTTAGAAGCGAAGACGTAGGTATAAAGACCTTGGTTCTTCGAGGGTAGAAAGGAATCAACCTTCTCCGTGAGGAGAACAAGCCTTAACAATATACGCATTGGAGAAAGCATATTCTTTTGGTTCTGAATATTTTACTGATTTCTACATCTCGAGTGAAGCTCCAAATCTATCTGTCAAGCAGTCCCGAATTATGTCAGGATACTCTTTGAGCAGGTAAACCTGGAGTGATGCTCCAAGTGTAACAGTGCACTTGAAAAATTGTCAATTTTGGATGTGATAAGGCTGTTGGCATACAGACCTATAAAACCAGCTGGTTCCAAATATTGAACCATTGCTAACACTATATAGACCACCCAGTTAAACCTGTATTAGCTTTTTCAACATCACATATTGACCTGGTAAATCTTAGAACCAGAACCATTAAATGACTTCAATAATATTAATACTAATCTTTAGGAATTCAAATGTCTACTTGAAGAATATTTCCATAATTGACTGCTATCAGTTTTATGTTGGGGCAGCTATTGAATTGATATAGCGAGAACCAAAAAAGGACTCAAAGTCCATCCCTGATATTTTAATAAGTTTTGGGCAATATAAAATATATTGTATATAGACTCCTTAAATTGGCATCTATGCTTTGGCAAATTCAACTACTTAGGCAGATATACAACCAATGCAAGAGTATACAATACCCAATTACCTATCATAGAAAAAAAGATCCATCTGGAGAAGGTTCTCTACTTCCATAATCTGGATTTGTTATTGCTGTGACATCATTAACACTATATGTTGTTGCTGTCACAAATATATGAAGTATATATTATTATGGTATCCTGGAGCTCATGGCAGATTACCAAATGCTACCAAATATTTCCACATGGTTTTTCAATTAATAAAATAATATGAGAATATTTATTAAGATTTACCTGTTGTAAAAACTGGTCAACACTCAAGCACATAGTTTTTGAAGGTAGAATATGCTTTCAGCTGCAATTTTCATAATTTCTTAAATTTTTGGTTGAATATACTTTCTGGTAGACTTGGTAGTCATATATATATATATCGAATGGGGTTGGAGATAGATACACAACATGATTCTACAGTTAAACATTATGGTTCCTTGTCAGATTCAATGTATATGATTGTTATAATCATATCAGACCCAACGGTTTTATGGCAAATTCTATAGATATGATTGTTGTGATTAAATAAAACTGTATTGTCACTGTGAATTTGATTATTGAATATACTATATATTTATTATTCAATTATATGAGGTTCAATTTACATGTAACAGCTCTGATAAACTATTTCAACTGTAATACTCTTTCAACTCTGATCTGATAACTTGTGAAATTCTGATATTTTCAAATTACTGATATTATAACTTTCACAACTTTGATATTTTCGCTTTGCAGTAGGCTTAGGGAAAAATGAAGCAAATCGCATTAATATACACTTGTTGATGAACATGATGGCTTTTAAGTAGGCATGATAGACAATGAACAAAATAGCTGACAAGTGGGCTAGGAGAGATATGAAATAGGATTGATAGGAAATAGGGTTGACAGAAAACAGAATTAACAAAAGATTGGGATGATAAGAGATGGGGATTGATGAGAAACCAACTAAATAAGAGGTATAGTTGAGAATAGACAGGGTAAATGAGAGATAGGGTTGACAAAAGATGGACTTAACAGGGAACAGATTGTTGAAAAACAGCTCATAAAAGGCATTGGGAAAATATTACTTGGAACCCAGGTTTCATAAGCAAGGGGAATATGGCTTTTATGTTTTTGGTGTACAATCTGATTTGACACATATTGAATTCTATAATTGGAAAGCTGTATGGCAGAGAAAGACCATACTATAGATTCTGTCCATTGCTGAAGTCAGCTATGGGGAGTGATACCAGATAGAATACATGAAAAATCGGTGCAAGGGCTGATGAGAAATATATTAACTGAAGATCACGAAACTAGATGGAGGACTTAAATAGAAAATCAAATGACACTGCACCTATAGTGGAGTCATTTGCTGAAATCAGCTTCTCAAAGCAACAACCCATGAGAATGAGTATAGAGATATTAACCCATAATTAGTAATCTAAGTTGAGGACTGATTGAGATAGAGAGGGTGGCTTGCAAATATAGTACTTGGTAGGGAAAGCAGTTGGTTACCAAAGCTGGATACTGAGACAAAGGCCACAAGTTGAGAAATGTTGAACCATGATTGGAAAGCTGAGCAGAGGAGAGGCTGCATTTACAGTAGTGTCAGTTGCTGAAGTTGGCAGCATAGAGTGATGGCTTGACAGAATGGAAGTGCAATTGGTGTAAGACCTGGTGTGTAAGATATTAACCAATGATTAGAAAACCAACTGGGGAGATAGAAAGTGGGGCATCTATGCACAGTGCTCAGTTGTCAGTGAATAAATAGCAAGCAGTCAGTTGCTGAAGCTGGTGGGAGAAATAAAGTGTACACAGTATCAAAGAATAATCGATTCAGCAAGTATTGATAATGATGGACTTCAGTTATTTTTGGACTGTTGACTGGCAATATGCAGAAGAACAGATATAGATATAGATAGGATGTCGGATGGAGATATATGAAAAAGAATTAGAAAAAAAGTCAAACAAGAAAACTAGACCTTAATAATATATATTGAACTTATTGTTATATTTAATCTTATATGTTCCAATCCAAAATTGTAGATTATGTGCAAATTATTTTTGAAATTTTGGTCATTCGTGCCATAAGTGGCTTAGTTTAGTGAATGTCAAACAACAATATAAATGCAATCTACCAAATTGAAAACTGGGTTCCCAAGAGTTTGCTATATACTAATTGATAATACAAAGGCTTTTATCCATCTTCTTCTCTTTCTTGTATTTAACCATCTTCATCTCCATTTTTATCTTACTTTCTGTCTATATCAACACTCTCAACCTCATTCTATCTACAGTTGAGTTTTCCCCCCTGGGCATCACCAATCTATAGTCAAATATTATTCAAAGCTGGTGCCCATTTATTTTTGATTGATTGATTACTGTTTGATTCTGTGTGGGCTTTATTTCTGCCTGCTTTCGCAATGAACTGTATACACCCTGGCTACTTAACACTGTGTATACATCACCTTTTCTCTCCATTTTATACTCTACTTTGCAATTATAAATTCATATTTTTCACAGGAATTGTCATACCAGATATACTCGAATTCTGTCAGGCATATTGACTCTATTTATTATCGACATTATTACTCCTAGTCCACTTGAAAGCTATCTTGTTTTCTTATTCCCTGTCTACCTGACTGTCAAGGTTTCAGGACTCGGAGTTCTAAGGGTTATACAAACCATACTAAGATTCGGAATTGCAAGTATTGCAAATGAGACAAGAGACTCAAAATCCGGAATCACAGAAGTGAACAGTGGTTGTTGCTCAAGCTATTGATTGTTTTGTTGACTGGAGAAGAAGTGACAAACAAACCTATGCTCCACGAATCTATCAGCCTTATATACAGCTATTGCAACCATCGTTACCTTTACTCACTTGTTCCAAAATACATTCCAATATTACCCAACTACACATCCAACCCATTCATCCTGTGGCTCATGCGATAACCATCATGCCATATTTACAACGCAACCATCCAAACTTGATTCCTTTCCACACAGTCTGATTTCTTCAAACAAAATTTGTGTCCTTCCAATGCAATCTGATTCCTTTCAACCAAACCTATTTCCTTCCAACAAAACCTTATTCCCCTCGTATACCTCATGTCCGCTTCATCAATCCATACTCCATCTTCGATCCTGAGTAGACACAACTGTGACAGTAGCTCTTCTTCCCACATGCCGGGTGCCTATAAGATTGTTGATTCGGATTTGCCAGGTTGTTCAGTGCAAAATATATTGATGGCTTGAAGTCCATCCACATTGCCTGCCGGTTCCCAGCTTCACTCATCATAACCTTTCCACTTGACAAATACTGTAATTGACACTGGATCACTCTGGAGTCTTTGACATGCTCCACATCGTACTCCTCCTCTCTGTGTCTGACAACTGGTGGTGGTGGTGCTGATTTGATCTGTTCTGGTAAAGGATCTTCCAAAACCTTACTCAAGCGGGATATTGGTTGTACTGGATGGATGTGGAGGTCCTTGGGTAATCGCAGACAGTAAACCCACGGGCTGACAACTTCCCTAATTTCATATCATCCAAACCATTTCCAATCTAACTTCTTACTGGGTCACTGTGTTGCGATATTCTGGGCGTTCATCCATACCCAGTCCCTTATCTTCATTTTCACTCCCTCTCGATGGTGTTTGTCTGCTTCTTCCACCTGAATTGATTGTTCTCAAGTCATTTCAGCTGTCATCTGTTGAAAGATTTTGTTCATCTTTTGAGTGAGGGTATCCGCGTTTACTTCCCTGATATCATTTCGGATTTGAATTGGTTGTTGGCTGAAGGTCATTCTTGGGTAAAAACCGTAGTTACCGAAAAAAGGTGAGCATCCTGCGGTTTTCAAGGCGTGATTATTTGATCCAAACTCTGCCACTGATACGCATTGTGTCCAGTAGTTCTGTGATCATTGACGGAGGCTCTTAGGTATTGTTCCATAATGGCATTCATTCGTCCTGTCTGACCATCTGTTGGTGGATAAAATGAGGTTGAAAGTCTTCATTTGATTCCCAAAATTTCACACACATCTCTCCAGAACTCCAAGGCAAATTGAGGTCCTCTGTCCAATACTAGGGTATCTGGTAAGCCATGAAACTTGAACACTTCCTGTATGAACATTTCGCCCAGCTTCTGTCCTTCTGTATCATCTTTGCCTGGGACCAGGTGCCTCATCTTTGACAATCTATCGACTACTGCCCATATAGTGTTGTACTCCTTGCTTTCTCGTAACCCCATCAGAAAATCCATACTCAGGTCTTTCCACAGTTGTTGTTGTACTTCCAGCAGTGTGATCCATCCATGAATATTTTGATGAGTTGCTGTGCTGCATTGACACACATGGCAGTTTTGTATCAATCTATCCACATCTTATCTCATGCGTTGCCATTGATGATTTCTGTTGTGTGATCAGAGGGTTTTTGTTTGTCCTGGGTATCCGGCTGCTATTGTTTTGTGATGTACCTTCATCAGTTGAAATTTGTTTGATCCTTCTTTGCTGGTGGTTACTATTGCGTCAACACACTGTTCTTCGCTGCTGTTAAGTAGGCAATCCTTACACATACTTTGAACCCAATTCCACAACTCTTCTGGACTGACTTCTTCCTCATCCCGATTGACTACTTCTTCAAATGTTACGACCAGTCCCTTGTGTACCCTCTGGTTAAGATTCTCTGGCTTCAACACAATTTGTGGGGTTTTTTCCAACCCTTCCCTTGGGAAAATGTCTTCTGGCATTTTAGTGAGTAAATCGGGCTGCTGACCATGTTTTCCTGGGTGGTAGACAATCTTGACCTCGAATATTGACACGAATTTGGAGTAACTTGTTTGTCTTCTATTGAGTAACTTTGATGTCATGAAGTATTCGAGATTCTTGTGATCTGTCAGTATCTTGATTGGATGTACTGACCCTTCTCATTCGGGTCTCCATTGCTCCAGACTCAGTATGTTGGCTCCCAACTGTTGGTCATGATTTCGTGATTCTTCTCTGCAGCCGTATGTTTCTGGGAAAAGTATGCTATCGGATGGAGGATTTCTTGGTCATCATATTCTGATAGTACTCCAGCGGACATATAGCTGGATGCATTGGTTTCCACAACGATTTGCTTTTCGTAATCAAAGTGTGCCAGGACTGGTGCTGTGGTAAATGCTTCTTTAAGTTTGGCAAATGCTCTTCTTTGGTCAGGGCCCCAGTGGAACGGTACTAGCTTCTTTATAAGTTTCATCAATGGTTGGACCACCTGCTGTAATTACTTATAAACCTTTGGTAGAAATTGGTGAATTCTAAAAATGCCTGAACTTCCTCAAGTTACCCAGGTGCTTCCCATTCCCTGACCGCTGTGACCTTTTCCGGGTCCATCCTGATTCCATTTATACTGACTATCAATTCCAGATATTTGACTTCTTGTTGATGGAACTCACATTTTTCTGCTTTCAGGTACAACTCAGCTTCTTTAGCATTGTCATTACTGCTCAAACGTGTTTCTTATGCTCCTTGAGATTATCACAGTAGATGCAAATGTCATCCAAAATGGCAGTTCAGATGATATGCAAGAGGGTTCAAGAGTGTCGTTGATAAACTCCTGAAAGGACACTGGTGCGTTGGAGAGTCCGAAGGGCACAACGTACAACTTGAACAAGCTGTTGTGCATTCAGAACGCCACACTGTATTTGTCTTATTCTGCGATTCGGATCATATTCTATGCATCCCGGGGGTCTAGTTGGGTATGCCATCGGACTGTCGAAAGTTTCAACAGTGTTCCTTGAATTAACGGTAATGCGTATCTGCTTTTTATTGTACCTTCGTTCAGGCCTCTGTAATTGACGTTTAACCGTTGGCCTCCATTTGGTTTGGGTGCAAACAATACTGGTGCTTCGCATGGTGATGATGATGATCTGATAAATCCCTTCAACAAGTACTTTTCAATCGACTCCTGTAACACCTGCAGTTCTTGTCTTGACAGACGATAGATCGGTCTGAAAGGGGGAGTGAAGCCATTTTCGAATGTGATCTTGTTGTCATATGGTCCATGTGGTGGTAGTCTTTCTGCGGTTACTTTATCAAAGTGGGGGAGCAACTCATGCTATACTTTTGGGATTAACTGTTCCAGCTGTTTTTCTTGGAGGTCCTGAACTTCCAGGTCCTTGTTGATCTCCTACAGAGTTACCATATACACCTTGAGTTTTTCCCTTTTGTTGCGTCTGATGAACAGAGTTTCCACTGTTCCACATATATCTGGTTAGGGATTGCTGAGTTCCTCTGTTGTTTCGATATGATTTCCCCACACCCATATATTCGGATAATGTTGGAAATGATTTTGACAGTACTCACTTTCGAATCCAATTTTTTTGTTTTTGAATCTGAATGTGACATCATGGAGTTGAAACCATGGGAGTCATAGTATAATTGGATACTGTCCTAGTCTTGTGACACACTCTGGTAACTGTTCTTGGCGTATACATATGCCTCGGTCTAGTTTAGCGATCATAGAAATTGTGCCTGATTTGATGGGTGTTCCATCTATAACTTTTAACTCCCTTGATTCTTATAATTCCCTCTCTTGTAATTGATGATGGCGGACAAAATCTTTGTCGATAAATATTATTCCAGTTGCTCTGCATTCGATCACAGTGGGGGTATCAATGATTTCATCTTCAATTTTCAGCAAACATTTCAGGACAAGATGTTTGATTTCCCTAGAAGTCCACTGCATTTCTGCACTTGATATAGAAAACTACGAATTACCAAAACTAGCATTAACTGACCAAGGTAGTTCGTTTCCAGTACAATTGCCATTCTTATTCCACTGGACTAAACTTTTCCCAACTCCACTTCCACTGCTTTCTCCACTTCCTTTCTGTTCCCTGAGTCTCTGAATGGAGTTCCCTCTGTATATCCTCATGCTGACTTGAATTTCTTTGGGCAAGATGCTGCAAAATGTCTTGAATCCCCACAGTACATATACAACCATCCTTTCCTTTGCCTCTTCCTGTCTTCAGGTGTAATTTTCCTTCCCTTGACTGCTGAGAGGTCTATTGGGGCAGGGCGGAAGTATTCTGCCACTGTTCCTGCTGATATCGCTTCTGGGGCGGATGTGGTGTTTGTTATTGGGTCAGGTTGTTTGTAGCTTTCTTTCCACCTGCCCAACTTCCTTTCTGTTGCTCGTGCTCTCAGCTGTCAATTTCTCTTTGAGCGCAACTTGGCAAACTCGACCAGGTTTTCTGGCATTTTGGTGTGTTGTAGGGAGTCATTCAGTTCGTTGGATGACCCATTTTTTAAATCATCTATGTGGGCTTCCTCCTTCCATTTGACGTCTGCAACATATCTCTGGAATTCCTTGTAGAATTGGGAGAGCTTGTGGTCTCGCTGTTTGAGTCTCAAGAGTTCCCTCCTGGGTGTTGCTGCATTGCCTTGGTCTCCAAAGGCTAGATCTAGTATGTCAACAAGATCTCGTAGTGTTTTGAGTTTGACCTTTCCGGAGATCTCATCGCATAATGGCAATGACTGTGCCAGAGCCACCCCCTTCAAGCACTCCACTGCATACCTCAGCTTCTTCTGCTCAGTGTTGAAAGTGTTTGGTTTTCTGGCAATCTTTAGGGCCAACTGCACCATCCACCCTCGGAGTTCCTTTCAGTCTTCTCCCCAACAGCTGGCAATCTCATTTACCTTCTCTTGTCTTTCCTCCCTTTCTCCTGTCCTCCCATCTGCCAACCTCACAATTTGGGTTACCTGGTCTCGATTTTCCTCTGCAAGGTCCCTGAACTTCTCCATATGTACTTCAGTGTCCTCCAGATCTTGTTTCAACTCTGCTAGGTCTGGATTGCTTTCTTCCAGTTGTTTTAGGTTCCGGACTTTTTCTTCCAGATCCCCATGATTGCATTCCACAGTTTGTTTTTCTGTGGTCCTCAACTTCTGTTGTGTGAGAAGCAGCTCCTGCTTCAGGTTGTTTCATTCTTGGATGACCTTTGCTCCTTCTACCAACTACTTCAATATTTGGGCTTCCACATTTTTCATGGATTGCTGTTGCTTGAGCAATTCGTTCAACCTGCTGGTGGTTGGTAACTGAGCCAAAGTTCTCAGTCATGGGTTGATAGTGTTGATGTGTTCCCGGAGTTGTTTCTCGTCCATGGCCACCGTATGCATGCGTGTCACATTCTCCAATTCCAGTGGTAATGCTCCCATCGGTGTCACATCGCAGACTATTCTTGATGATCCTCATGACATCCTGGCTGTGATGTAGTGAGGCGGCTGTGAGAAGGGAGGTGCCAGTACAATGGGAGTGGGGTTTTCTAATCAGATATACTCTTACTTTGTTTATGTTGTCCTGGATCTGTTGAACTGCTCCTTCGACTGCCGCTTCAAAAAATGGATGGATCATCTACCAAAGACAAGTATCGTGATTCTCTGGAGTTGTTATAATGATCCATGGGAGAATCCCTGGGATACAGGAGAGGTTTTCTCCGGGTGGTCTGTGGTCCACTGCTTGTCCTTTCTCAAGCGATTGTTTTCTGTAATCTGCCCAGCATTGATTTGCTCTGTTGTTCTGAGGCTTGACTATGATTGTAGCTTGCGTAAATTGTGCATTGGGAGCCCTTCCGATTGTGCTATGTGTTCCTCCGCAGTTGTGTTCACAGCAGCATGGTTCTTTTTCCTGGAAGTCAATGTGGAGACCATAAAATTTGGTCCAGAGGTTTTTAAATACTGGATTGTTGGCTGATAGTCCTCTGTGGTTGCTAGCTACTTCTGTCCAGTGACTGTTCAAGAAAGACACTGCCGGTGGTTTGTCCCAAAAATATGCTTTGAGGGGTCCTTCCAATTCTGTAAGGATGGCATCGATACTATTGAAGGTGTTCAAAGGTTCTTTTTCAAAAAGGTTCGTGGTTTGACCAGCTAGGTCAAAGAAATTGATACAAGATTGCTGTGGTCTATTGCTATCGTATGCGGGCATGTACTCGAAGATATTGGATCCTTCTTGGAAGAATTACCAGATACACACTACGCAATTGGGTCACCAGAAAATGTGCACCGTCAATCGGTTTTTGAAGTTGCCAATTGATTTACACACCAGGCTCGGGGAGTTGCAAGGGTGGTGACATAACTAACAGATGCTTCGGTGATACTAGCAGCACATATACTGAATTTTCGCCGGTAGAATTAATTGTAGACTTGTTTTCCTGTCAAGGCTTCAGGGCTAGGAGTTCTAGGGGTTATAAAATCCAAACTAAGATTCGGAATTGAAAGTATTGCAATCAAAACAGGAGACTCGAAATCCGGAATCACAGATGTGAACAGCTATTGTTGCTGAAGCTATTGTCTGTTTTGTAGACAAGGGAACAGGTGTAGAACAAGCCTATTCTCCACAAATCAATCAGCATTATATACAGCTATCATGAACATCGTCACCTTTGCTCACTCATTCCAAAATTCATTCCGATCTTACCCAACTATGTATGCAACTGATTCATTTTGTGACTCACACAATAAACATCACGTCATATTCACAACGCAATCATCGAAAACTGATTCCTTCCAACCGATATTCGATTCCTTCCAATTACACCTGTTGTCTTCCAACAAAACCTGATTCCCCTTGTGAATTTCAGTTTGTCTTCATCCATCCGTACTCCGTCTTTGATTGTCACTCGACCCATTTCTGATACTAACAGCCATCTTATTTATTTTTCCTCAAGTTTATTCAAAATTATCATGTTCATCTATTACCAAACCCGCTTGATTGGAAATATGTCAGAGTTTGACAAGTAAGAATATGAAGAGATTTGAAAGTGATTATGTCAAGATTATAAGAATACCAGAGTTATAACTTGCAAATAGAGAAGCTTATGATTTAGTAATGAATAAATAGTGTATATTTTGATTATTCAAAAAATGAAGTGACTAAAAGATTAGAGTGTGCACTATTTGGGTATATCTTGGGACTGAAGGATCTGATATGATTATCAATATCATACCTATAACCTCATTACAAGCAACTACAGGATTCAAAATGATTCAGTCTATCATATTGGTATATTTCAACAAGTAACCATTGAGTGTAAAAGTGTCGTGGCAATCATGCCAGGGAGCTCTGGTATAATGCCATAATTATAGTGAGACTTTTGGAATCTGAAGAATAACAAAATAAAACTCTTTGGCTATTGCGCCTAAAGATACATCCTGTATCAGATTTGGGATTAAAATATCATTGTATATAACAGTATGTTATAGAAGTGTTACCAGAGTATTATCTGTATTATCCACATTGGGTTTAAACTGATTTGCATTTTGCAGTATTATGGTGGTTACTGGAGATTACAGTAAATTAAATGGCATATAGTAAGCTATGGATAAAGATTTTCTAATTTACAGATGATCCTATCATCATAATTACTCTATCCACAGATATCGATATATCCACGAGGTGTTACTATATATGTTATACACAATTTATGAGTGATTATATACTACTGTTGGAAGTATGGTTTTGGCAATTCCAGCATTCTAAAATAATATTCGAACAATTTAGGACTGTGACTATCTGAAGACGATTGATAAAAGATTTTGTATCCAGTTAGTATCAGTTGAAAATTGGTATTGTTAAACTGATATGGAACAGTTAGCCTTCAAAAAGATATATATATATGTTATTTAAAATTATTTATTATGGTATTAGAATTTGAAAGTTTCTTTGACAATAGAAATTTTGTGTTGACTATTTCAATTTATATACAGCAACTGGTTCGTGAATAACCTGTATAGATATTGTTAAAACTAAACAACCGGCAATTATTTAAAAAATGAACAATAATAATTGTGACATGGATTATATATACTGAAAGCCAAAGAGAATTACTTGTTGAATATCTAACAGTATAAAAAATAGAACTTATCCAACAAAATGCTGGAGGTAATGAAAATATCAATCCAGCCAGAATCAGAAAAAAATTATTGAAGCAACAAATATCCCTATATTAATATGACAATCTGCAACAAAAAGTTGCAGTACTAGAAAAACCATTGATCAGACTAGCTTTTGAGGATTCAAAGATATAGCAAGACATTGAAGATATATAGAAGAAGTTAAAATTCGTGTCCAAAGAAACAAAAAAATACCAGAAACAAAACAATATAATACTGGCCAGAATAGAAATCTAGAGAAGAAGCAATAGTAAAGCAGGGTTGGAATCAGACAGCAGGGCCAACAAAATATTGAATTTTTTTAAATTGGACAGAAAGAAGTTGAAAGAATAGAATCTACAGTTAGTTTGAAAAAATTACTAGTCAGCTTCAATATTTCAATACTAAACAAACAACAATACATTATATAATAAACTAGCAAGAAAATATTGCATTGGAAGACATCCAATCCAATGCGACACATGTAGTACATGTGGTCTTGTGAATCAATCAATACATTACAAAATATTGCAAACTGACGTCAGATATTATAATTGGCAGGAATCAGTTGAAAGAAAATATGTAAAGAAAATATATAGAAATTACAAGTTCTGTCAGCTTTATACATGATTTTTGTTATATTTCCAATATCAATTGGAATAAGGCAGGATAAAACAATATATGTGGACAAGGACTGCCATATACTAAATAGCTATCTGTAACACTACAGTAATATAGAAAGTTTGATCAACTTGTATCAACTTGTTTTCTGACAATAACATACAGCTTGAAGCCTGATCTGCAAACATACAGTCAGAACCATTGAGTAGAGTATTAAAGCAATCGCAAACTAATACAATATCCCGGCCAGGAATCAAATCTGTGGGAACTAGGGTTGGGAATGAAGGGGACTAGTTTGAGTCAGATCAAACCATGGCTAGATATGAAGAGGATTCAATTCAAATGAACCCAAGCCACTAATAGTTTGAACCAGGCAACCATGAATCAAACCTTGCAACTTGGTGGTTTGTATGCGGTTCTGGAGAACTCACAGGTGAAGTTGAAGTTCTTCTGGCAGCTGGCATAGAAGAGGCAAGATGATTCGCTATCTCACATTTACAGTTATGCACTTTCATTGTTATTGCTGCTCATTTCATATAACTGATACTGCCAAAGCTGCTATACAATCGGTTGGATCATACAACATGATACAAGCTCTAACGTTTTCATACAATGGTGTATGATCTTTATCTTCACCAAATGAAATATGATGATGCTAGAGTTATAAACTCGGTTCACAAATATATTGATAACTATATATAAAAAAACGAGCTGAATCTTGGATGAACTTGGAGCATTACTTGAAGGTACACATGGTATTCAAGTGGGTATATTTTGAGCCATGGCTTGGATGGAGACGATTGATACAGACTGGGTATTGACAGTTGTACTCGGCCGGCATTCAGTGGGCTGGACATGATCAAGCTGGATTTGATCTTAGTAGGCTCTCAACTGACTTGATATGATTGAAATAGGCAGGCACATGGCCAGCTGAAAATAATTGAGTTGGACTGGATTTTGGTAGGCTCTTGGCTGGGTGGAAATGATGGAATTGGGCTGGCTCTTGGCAGGCTGGAAAGAATCAAGCTGGAATAGACCTTGGCAGAATAGATGTGATCATGCTGGGGCTGGCTGGGGAAAGTTGATCTGCGCTGGCTTTTGACTGGATGGACACAATAGAGCTGGACTGGTTCTCATCTGGCTGGGGATAATTGAGCTGGTCTGAGTGATAGCTGGCTGAAGATGATTGAGCTGGACTGGATGTTGGCTGGCTCTCAACTGGATCGACATGATTGAACTGAACTGGATCTTGCTGGCTCTCAGCTGGCTGGAGATAATTGAGTTGGACTGGATGTTAGTTGGCTCACCACTGTATGAAGACAATCAATCTAGGTTGCCACTCAGCTTGCTGGAGATGATCAAACAGAACTGGCTTTCATCTGGCTGAATGCAATCAATTCAAGGCTGGCTGGTGATGGTTGTGCTGTACTACCTCTTGACTGGATGGATACAATCAAGCCAGGCTGGTACTCAGCTCCTTGGAAATATTTGAGTAGGACAGGATCTTGGCTGGCACTTGGCTGGATTGATTCAATTGGGCAGGGCTGGCTGGAGATATTTCAGCTTGAATGGATCTTGGCTGGCTGGATGCAATCGAGCTCAGGTTCAGCTCGCTTTGCCTGTACAAGAAATTGAAAATTATACATGCAAGTAAAAGCATTCATGAGCAATCATGATACTTAATATGTAAATTTGGTATACCTGTTTGTAGGAACCCAAAAATTTTATGATAGTTTGTACCAAACATTGAACCAGTTTGTTGGATTGAATCTTAGTTGAATTGATTTAAGAATTAACAAATCTCAACCCTGATCCAATTGAAGTGAATGTAACTGGTTCATCTATTTTTACGAACTTGAGTTGTTCATTGCCAATACTAGTTCGAACTATTGTCAGATATCACAACCCTGCTTTGATGGACTTATTCATAGTCCATAAAAAGCAAATTACTCTTCAAAAGCAAAAAAATGAACGTTACTTTGCAAAAAGTATCTGCAGTATCATAATTAGAATTCATTATCACTTTTATAGTTGCATTATTGAATATTTTGTTTGGCACCACTCCACCATCTGTATCCTATCACAGTTTGCCACAGGTTACTGGGTGCTACAGAATATTTGTATATGGTGTTTTAGTTTTAGAGATAATATAAAAATCTAGATCAATATTGTGAGTTGTTCAGGCTAGTATATACTTTCAACCACAATGTTCACAATTGTTTGTATTTTCATATGAATAAATTTCTGAATGACTTGAACAACTGATATGGACATTGATACTAGAAAGTAGAATTTGTATAGATATTTATTGAGAGTATATATACATTTGGATAAAGATGAGCGGAGACCGGTCCATACTGAGCACAATTATGATAGTATATCAGAGCTATCCAATATGGTGACTTTTATACTTTCGG